>VWZO01000732.1:457367-611236 GCA_013396975.1 Bucco capensis
GTTATTTTAGCTTCCCGAGGAAACCAGTCTTGTGCATTAATGCTCTGGGTCTGTCTGTCTGCCTCCTCATAATAAATTTGAAACCTGTTAGCTGATGCCAGTCACATTTGCAGAGAGTTAGAGGTCTTAAAGAAAACTGCCTATATGTTCCTTAAAAATAAATGCCAGGATGCAGAAAAGCTCACAGTGCAAGTACTCTTCTTATAAGACACCAAAGACTCCACATGAGAGTGAATAAGTTATTTGAAGTTTACAACCATCGGTGGAACCTCATGTACCAGACCCCACATTTCATCAGTGTCAGGACATTCATGTCCCTGATGAACTCACTGCAGGGGAGCTCATCACCAGAGTCAAACTACTGTCCAAAAGCAACTCAAGAGATTTTATTTTAGGAAGGAAGTTAAAATTAGAAACTTAAATATGCTACAGGAAAACTGTAACCACTTCAACAGCTTTTTAGAGAAGTCTTGCTTAATCAAGCCATAACCACCATGGGTTTTTGTTGGGCAGCTCAAAATAAACTTCATAGAATCATAGAATGGTTTAGCCATGGCCAAGGACACCTTCCAGGTAGATCAAAGCCCCATCCAACCTGCTCTTGAACACTTCATTGTGGAGATATCCACAATCTCTCTGGGCAATCTGTTCCAGTGCCTCACCAGCTTCACAGTAAAGAACTTCCTTATATCCAATCTAAATCTACTCTTTCAGTTTAAAGCCATTAGCCTTTGTCTCATCACTATTTGTCCTTGCAAAATGTCCCTCTCCAGCTTTCTCACAGGCCCCTAAAGTACTGGAAAGCTAAAGAGAAGAGGGATCTCATTGCAGCTGCCTGCTTGTTGGCTGGATTTGTAGACCATTTCCTTCAGAGTCAGGTTAAAGACATCTTAAAACCTGAATTTATTTTTCCTTACTTTTCAGATAATGCCACAAAACCAATGCTGCTTCTCTTCCTTCTCTCTTAGTATCAGTGACCCCTTGACCTCCAGCCTAAACCTCTATCTGAGTTAAATCTCCCAGAGGTGCCTGAGATTACTGAACAACTGATGACTTCAAAATAAACACACTTAGAGTGACTGCCTATACATAGTCCCACCTAATAAATACTGCAGGCAGTATTTATTCTGGGAAGTGATGGGAAGTTATGACTTTGGCTTTGGGAAAGTGCATTTTTGTTCAAGCAATTTATGGTCCTCACATCAAGGCGCTCTGAAAGCACTTTTGAAGCCTGGCTCTGGCTCCTGTTTGGTCCCCAAACATGCAGCAATGGAAGGACAGCTTCATGTGGGCATCTAAGAGACCGTCATAAAATAAGAAAAGGAAACCTTATTACTAGATAAAACACTTGAGTGGTCCCAAACTCTCTTATGAAATACATTGCTAACAAAATAGACAACAAATTCAGTAATTACAAGAGAAGAAACACATTTTCTGTTAAGCTGAAGACAAATGGACCTGTGTTCTTCTGGTGTGTTTGCTATACAGGAGACTTGAGAAAACTCTCAGGCCAAACTTTGGTGCTCAGAGAGATTTCACTCTTACATAGTGAAGGAAGAATGACTTTCCAGTCCTAAGCTTACCAAAGCTGAACTACAAACATTGCATTCTCAGCACTCCAGTAGCTGGAGTTACAGGATGACCCCAAATAGAACCATGATTAATAACAATACCACAAAAACAAGTACTTAAATTTCATACTATGAAGTCAGCTCTTGAGCAGGCAACTATTGTTTTCCTTTGCTCTCCCTTCTGGACATGTGCCACCACAATGCAAATGCTAAATAAGCATTACTGGAAGCATTTGAGTGACTATATCCTGACAGTGGCCAAATTGCAATTCCAGAATAGAAATGCCCACTCTCATGCCTGGTTCAAAATAAAATGCAATATGCAATAAAATGGCTCTTCAGGGCCTCTTCTTTTGTTGTTATCCTTCCTTCTACTCCAATGGAAACCCAAATATACAGTTTTGGGTCAAAATAGTGACTTGGGGGAAAAAAATAAAAAAGGAAAGGAAAGAAAATCCCAAGTCCCTGATTTTCCAGATTAATGAAAAGCAATAAAAATGTTTGCCCCAATCAGTTCAGTTCCCTTGGTTTCCAGAAGGTGGGTTTCCCCTTTCCTTGAATCTGTTGTGCTGTTGCTAGGAATTAGTGAGCTGTTCAACTCACCTAATGAGGTCAGCATCAGGAAATAACTCCAAAAAAAAGTGTCCCAGAGGATCTACTAAAGGACTCCCCCAGTGTCCAAATGAAATCCTGGATGCGTCGGCATATTGTACAGCCGGGCTGTGGGAGGAACGCGCCCGACTTTGTGGATGTTGTTCCTATAAAGGGACAGCTAAAGAAAGTGAAACTATTAACTCATCCACTGGAATTTCTGCTCACAAACCGTGCCCCCTGTTAAAGCTCCTCATAAAAGCCTTTCAGCTAGTTGGTTCCATATGTTCCCCAAACCCACAGTTATTGCTTCTGAAAGGCAGGAGTAGTTAACAGTCTGCGGCTTGGCACTGACCAGGGAGACCCAAGGACCTCACTTTTTCCCCCTCTCTTTCAAACTGCCAATTAACCAGTTTAATAAAACAGTTTGAATCTGACCAAGGCGCTTAGAAAACCCCCTAACCACCACCTATCCTACCAGCTTGGCTACAATGGTCACAGGCAGTCGTGGACTGGTGCAGACTAATCACAGTACTAATGTGCAGCTCTGGGGCTAAGACTGGTTTTCTCGATGCTAAGAAAGCTGCAGGGAGATTGGAACTCCAGCCTTCAGCCCTGCATACCCAAAGCTCCTGCTGAAGTTGGCTTCCAACAGCTTCACTTCAGCACCCTGACTATTGCTTTTATGCAAAGTTCCCATAATGGCCTTGCACATGCAAAAGTCTTTTCTTTTGATTGAATCAAGGCATGCAAAAACAACAGAACATTTCTGGACAGAAAGCACTGCAATGTGTACAAGAGTCCCATTCACAGAATGGTCACAGACTCACAGAATGGTTTGGGTTGGAAGGGACCTCTGGAGGTCATCTAGTCCAACCCCCCTGCAGTGGGCAGGGACATCCCCAACCAAACCCTATGGCAACCCAGTATTCCCAGGTGGTCTCCCATCCAAGTACTAACTGGGCCCAACCCTGCTTGGCTTCCGAGATCAGGCCTGCTCAGGGTGGGATGGCTGTGTCCCTCAGCCCCAAGCCAGAGAAGGACCCTCTTGGTTGGTAGCAGCTCTCACACATTCCCTGGGCTGACTCCCCAATACTCTGCTTCTGCACCCTTCAGCAGGGCTAAGGCAGGCACACCATGAACTCAGAGCCTGGAGAGCATCTGGTTGGGGTTTTGATGGGTTACCTGATAGAATGAGTGAGCTAGCTATAGCTTGTGTTGTTAGATACAAGTCGTCCCTTGCACAAGGTCATTGACAACAAAGACCATAGAGTTAATTTCTGTCTTGACAGCACTTTAGAAACATTGTATCATTCCCAACACATATACTATAAATACAACATCCACCTCAAATAGGTCAAAACAATCTTTTAAATAGGTAAACTGACATCAGCGGCAGCTATGCCATGGACACTATTGGAGAAAGGGTAAGATCTGACATTTTTTCTTCTAAATGTAGTGAACTGTCTTATTTTCTCAAGGCACTTAAGAGTCCTGATTAATTTAGAAGAAAGGGAGTGGGGAAAAAGAACTTGAATGTGGAATTTCCATCCTTTCCCCTTTTGTGAACCACCACAGCATGGCAGAAGGATATTTTAGTCTCAAGTGTCCTCGCCACATCATCAGTATGGTCTCTTTTGCCAATAGCTCAGCTACATGTCCAACCAGTAATAGTGGAAGCGAACTGTAACTCTGTAGGGCAACTCTCTGATTTTGTCAATGTCCAAATTCAACCTCAGGGAAATAAACAAGAAATAATGATAGGGAGGATTTACAACTTAATCAAAACTGAAACACTGGAAGGGATAGAATTACCCCTGTTAAATTTGCAGCCTAAATGTATGTTGGTGGATTTTGTATGTGAGATTTACTCACGTCCAGTACTCTTGCACAGGTCATTTCTCAGTTGTACAGAGGTCAGTAGATTAAGTCTGATGACTAAACTCACCTAAAAGACTAAACATTTGCACCAAAAGAGTTACACTCTGAGCAGTCTGATTCTGCAAGTGTTTTTCTGGTTGAAGTGAAACAAGTTCCAGTAACCAACACCTTGCCCAGCAGTGATAGCTTGCAGGTCCAAGTGCCACCCGTTAGACTCCAGGACTGAAGTCTTAGATCTTGTCAACAAAAAATGATAAATAGACAGTAAAATCAGTCATGGCTTTGGCATGATACTCCACTCTTGAAGGGAGACTTTTTTAATTTTATTTTCTTGTTTATAGCTGAACCAAGCATGGTTCAGAAGAAGATACCTTCTCCCTGGAATTCACCTTAGCTATTCAGTGATGTGACTTAGAGGTCTGTTAAGCTGCTAGACAACAAAACACTGCACTTGAAATGCCTACCAGTAACCCAAAAATTCCATATTAGATTTTAATCAAATCAGACATGATGGTGTAAATTGTTTCCTTCTGCTTCCTTCTTCAACCCCTTCAAGTTAATCTGTGGCAGAGGAATAACAGTTCTTCCAGGGCTGAGTAGCTGACAACTGGGTTTGATTTTGAACAGACTCATGAAAGACAACAGAAAGACAGTTACAGGGACAAAAGGCTGGAGTGTACAATTGACATGAATGGACCCAACTCCATAAAGAGAAAGGATATGGACTGTGTGATATTAGATGATGGCTGTCTAAAGTAGCTCCTCCAGAACATATGAAATGTGTAGAGGAAGGCAGAGACATTTCACTCCCAAAGCAGGCTGTGGTCCAGCTGGACAAGGTCCTGCTGCCTATTTGGTGATGCCCTGGCCTTGGCTGCAACTTGGGCTCCTGCATGTCCTCGCTCCCTTTTCGGTTCTTTACTCTGCTACCATCCCAGCAAGCCTGGCTTGGCCTCTGGCTCCACTCATCCTGTCCTGTGGGTATCTCATCACTTGTTAGCCAATAGCAAACCCCTACATTCAGAAACTCAAAGGCTGCTTCAAGGTCAGGTAAATCCTCCCACGTTACATAGAAGTTTTGCATGCACTAGAAAGCTGTGAGAAGGTTTGTGGAGAACAGCACTGCTCCAGGAGGGGTGCTGTGGGGGCTGTAGCACATTACTTCAAAGATGTCATTGAAACAAGAGTAGTCATCCCAGATAAGTCTAACACTCCCCAAAAGTGTCTAGTAACAGATACTTTGGGAAGGAATGTAAGAAATGAGGTGAGCAGAGGGTGAGCTTTTCTCAGACAACACTTTCCATCTTTTGGAAATCTGCCAGTTGGGCAACTTGTGCTTGAAAATACTTCTATCACTCCTTCTCCCCCTCTTCCCTACTCCCCATGTGTTACCTGAAAATTACCACCGTGCTTGGTTGCACCATTCTAAGAGTAGCCAGCTGCCCAATCTATGCAATAAGGAAGTCACAGCCTGCTCTTTTGCTCAGCAGTTCCCCAAATTGATGCCTGGAAGTATCACTCCCCAAAGGGCAGTGCCCATGCACCTTAAATGGACACATTGTCCCCACTTTTGGCATTGTCATCTTCAAAGGGGGCAAGTGAAATTCTTACCAAGAACCTGAAACCATGTTTGTGCTCTTCACTCACAAGTAAATTGTTACTGGGTCCATCTGGGGTTTTGATTTTACCTTTTTGTCTCCACTGTAACAGGAGGAATGTGGGAATGTGCCCCGAGCAGAGCGTAGCAGCATACCCATTGGCCCCAGGGACGAGTAAGCTGCAATGAAAGGGGCACCCTCATGGAAAAAAGCAAAGCTCCAGGGGACTTGGGGGAACTCCCAGTTTTAGGCACCCAGCCTGAGATTTTTTTAAAAAAAGCTTAGTTTCATGATATGCCAAGCATCCACCCATTGAAAAATGCAAACTGTCCTGGGTGTATTTAATTTGGGGGTTTATTCATATTACTGCTTAATTTTGAACTGTTTCTTTTTAATTACCAGCTGAAGCTACATAGTAAAATGGACAAGCCCCACAGGCATGTTTTTCTTTCTATTATATTACAGTGAAGCAGCAGATTAACTCCTTCAGCCATTCCAGCTTAACACCTCACGATGCCAGCACAGCTCCTTTACAGACTGCTGCTCCTGCAGCAGGAATGGCTGAAGGGGACATAAAGATATATGTCCTGAATTTCCAACTCCCAGCCCTGGGTATCAGCACAAACAGATGCCAATTTCAACATACGTCAGCATGCTGGAGCGTAAATCACTGCCCATCAGGAAGGGAAGCAATTTCCAGTGAGCCAGATGGAGCTACAACCTCTGGCCAAGGACAAACACGTTGGGGCAACAACTGCCTCAGTTTTCTACTCCCTATATGAGCATGACCGAGTCAGCAGCTGTAGAAAAGGGAACACTTCCTAAGCCTGAAGGTGATTGCATCCTTATAAGGTCAGCAGGGAAATAAAAAAAGAAATAGTAAAAAAAAGGTCAAAATTTGGAACAGCAGGAGAAAAAGAAACCTTCAAGAGGAAGTAGGGCAATGAACTCATGAGGAATAAGTACTTGGTTAGGGTTGTTTGGGTTTTTCAGCATACCATTATCCCAAGTTTGATTTAATTTTATTATGCAAGATGTTCTCGCCATTGGGGGAAATGGTGAAAAAGCCTGGGGTACCCTATGTCTGTTAATAAACATAGAGCTTCATCTTGCAGTCTGCTTACTGCAGGTCTTCCTCAGCTAGAGAAAATCCCATGGCATTAATGAGGACAGCTGTTGGGATTTCACCTGTGCCAGCTGCTATGGGGCACTGCAATCCCTGGGTGGCCTCACCAGAGCAACCTCTCTTCTTCCTGGAAATTCATAGTTATTCCCTCAGGATTAGCCTCATGGTTGTAATGCAGACCTTGGAAAGCATGTAAATTTGGGGAGCACCAGCAGCAGCTCCAGCCCTGTGTGCTTTGATGTAGCAGCTGTGGGAGAGGGACACCACGCAAGGGGCATGTAATGCACTGCCCAACACACTGGCAGCCTGAGGAAAAGGCACGAGTGGCAGAATTTTTTTGACTAAAGATGCTGCAGGTCCCTGGGCCCAAAAGAAAGGATTCACCTCAATCCTCCTGCTGATGGTGAAGGGGTTTCTTGGGTGCAGATGCAGCATGTGAGTGAACAGCCCATGCCTTAGGCCACCTCCTCCTCCAGCAAAAAGCCTCTGCAATTAGGTAGTGATATTACAGCCCTGGGTAACAACAGATGGCCACAAAAATCCTACTGACAACTGCTCAGGGGCATGTTTTATCAAAGCCTGGGAAAGGGCACTGAAGGTGATCCATCATCATTCACCGGGAAGGCAAGCAGGTGCATTACAGGAGGGTAAGGCTGGAGCTGCACCACCATGCACCTCAAAGGCAGCCTGCTGCCAGAAAGGACCCTTTAAAATGCTCTCCCAGTTCATACACTGCAACTGACCCACGGATGGAGCTGCAACCCTCTCTGCAAGCCCTAGGGCCAACCTGCACTGTGCTGGAGGGGAAGCAACCACCAACTCATCCCCATGTCCTCTGTCAAAGGAGACCAAAAAAAAAAACAAAGCTACAGACACAGCCAAGAGTTTAACAAGAAATAAATACAGCAAGCCCTGCTTCAGCTGCCCCTCTGAAGGAGATGCAGCAAAGGGCAAATGTAGAGGCAGAGACACCCAAGACAGAAAAAATTAAGTCACTTGGGAGCTTGGGGCACATGGGCAAGAGAGGGAGGGATCAGATTCACAGACTGCTGCCCTTTTGGCCTGAGGAATGCTGCATACTCCCTGTATAGTGTTACAGCCCTGGTGCAGTCTACAGTATTTATACCTGGAAGGAGCAAGTTACATTAAAATATTCAAAATTCAGTTAGCCAGGGAAAGAAGGTGACCTACCCATCAAATCACAGCAGCTCAAATTTCTAATATCATCCAAGCATTTGCCTTCAAACTAAGCAGAGGCCAAGGATAATTACTATTCACTGAGTTATTTACACCAATTTTTCAGCAAATAAATTCACCTAACAAATAGCTCCAAGGAAACAGCAATCTATTCACAGTAAAATTGCCAAGATAGAAGAAATTCAAACGATTAATTATTTTTAACAAACTACTCTGTTAACTTTCAAGGTTAGAATGATAAATTCAGACATTTTATTTTCTACTGTATATTAGGCTCCCTCAATGTAATTCTGTTGTTTATGAATTATGGGAGGTTATCTTTCAAGAGACAGCTATAACTGATATATTTTCATTATCACTGGGACTTAAAGATCACATTGCTTGAAGCTTTTTTAAGCCTAAGCTAAACAGGGTCCACTCTACTCAGAGAATACCTATGAAACCTGCTACCAGAAAGGACACGCTGCTAAGGAACCAAGAAGAGTGTCCACAGACTTTTGCTCTCCTGGCTGGAGCCAAGAATCAGATGCTGCTGTAAAAAATTTACATAAACTGGCACATTCTGAAGAAAGCACTTCATCTGAGTAACAGTTTGGTTTTCTTTCTTCTTCTAACTAGGTCTAGAAGAATATTCTTTGCCCATAACCAAAAAGGTAATTAATATTGCTTTCAGCACCATTCTGGTCCACATACACACAAACAGCAGAGAAAATACCTGAAAAAGAGATAAGCCTCAGGTTCACCTTCTGCCCCTTTAGCCACATCTCCCCACTCCTTAGATGCACTCCCAGAACTAGAGCCAAAACAATCCTTTCCCCTCCCCTTTTCCCTTGCCTGTTTAATATTGATGCTCTGCAACCACACCCACACGTAAGCAAGCACAGAATGCCATCCTCTGAAACACCCCATAAATGTTGAGCAGGTTGTTCCCTCTACAGCTCTGCTTCACCAGGAAAATTCCCCAAAATCCTACAGCCATTGAAGACATTACATATGGGGACACAGCTCAGACAAGTCCTGGAAGCCCCAAGAGCGGAAAAAGAAACGACTCCAAAAAAGCAAATCTCGTTGCTGTTGCTTGTGGAGCAATATAGATGAAGAGCAGCCTTTTGCACAATCATGACTGTGGGGCTCAGAGGCTTCAGCCTCCTCTTCTATCTGACCTCAGCAGGAAAGACATCCAATGAGTAATCCCAAAGCAGTGGCATGGGTACTAAGCAAAGCACAAAGAATTGCTTCTAGGTTTGACTTAACTTCTTAAGCCTAGCTCGTAGGAGCACAAGGCATTTCAGAGCCAGTCTCAGCTGGTGTAATTTAGCATTGTTCTGGTGATTTACACCCGATGAAACCCTGCCTCCATGCCTGGAGGAGGAGAAGGGGATGATGCAGAGGGTAGGAAATGACATCCTCCACAAACCTGGGAGGATCAGCTCAGAAGATAACATCTGTTCTGCGTTTCTTCTCTGTTCATGATCTTTTTACCTTCCCTGAAGTAGGTAAGCAGGGATGTAGGTTCAGGTGGTTTTATAGACCAAGTTCTTTGCAGATGGAAGTTGGTCAGCTTAATTTGCCCCAACCATGCTTTGCTAATTCACTTGACCACAAGTTTTACCCCACATTTATATTTTGTACAAGGGCAGTTATGCTTGACATTTATTTTTTTCTCAAATTCTGATATATGATTATCAAATTCTAAGAAACTTAGTTTGGATTTTGAATAGCAAATGCTCAAGACCACCTAGAAATGAGCTGCAGGTCTGGAATTACTCAGTAAATGATTCCAAACTATGAATACATCTGAGAAAAATGTCAGGCAGTTAATACAGAGAAGCAAAAATTGAATAGATTGCAAAATAAGTGAACCAGGAAACATTCTTTACTGTGCTCTGCTAACTAGAAGTTACTGGATTCAAGGCATTAGGGTACAAACATTTTTAAGACAAATACTTCATGGAGTCTTGTTTAAACTGCAAATTCTGACTTTTTTTTTTTCTGATAGGGTGATCTCTCCTCTTTGCTTTTAGGAAGCTCAATTACATTTTACTTTGCCAGTTTTCATCACATTTTGCTTTGAGCACAAATGACTGAGAGAAAAAGCTCTGCTCCTTCTATGCTGATAGAAATTGAAAAGGGATTAACCAAAAAGCAATAAACTATTCCCTCTGAATTGCCAGCCCTAAATTTTCTTATTAGTGTCTACCCACACTAATTTGAAACTTAGCAATGCTGGTTTTCTCCAAAGCTGTCAGCTAAAATAAGCTCGTTCTGTTCCTTGCAGCATTTGCCAAAGATCTTTCTGCTTTCAAAACACAGCTCCTCCACCAACTAGATCAAGATTGTTGCTCTTTTCAGAATTTCCCATAGGTACATGGCAATGTTAAAGAGGGAGTAAAACTAGCATGGTATTTTTCAAGTTACTATCATGGGAATGCTTTGTACACAAGAATGTCAAAGCAAAGTCGAGCCCTGTGCACAGCACTGAAGGTACATGGATGAGTGAATCAGTCAGTTACTTGCACAGATTGCAGACCTAAACCATTAAACAGAGTCTTGAGAGGAGAGGAAGGACTCCTGAGGTAAGATAGTAGTTCTGTGAAAGATTCACAAAAAAGTTTTCAATTACAATAGGAGTTGCTCAAGAAAAGCAATGCACATGTTCTTCTCTTTGAACTCGTCATAAGAGCATTGGGAATGGCAGAGCAGAAGTCCCTGCAGCATGGTATGAAGTCTCCAGTACATCCCTAGCCATTCTTAAGGCACTTCTGCCAGTGTCCTCTCTAATAATTCAGAAACTCTTGCACCTAACAATTTCCAGATGATATTGCAAGCCACCTATTCAAGACTAACTCGCATCCCCTTGCCTCAGTTATACTGCATGACCAAGAGACCAATTCCCAACTGGCACTGGCATTTCTCAGAACTGGCCCTGCTGCCTACCTATGTTTTGGGCATAGTTTGACCCTTTCTATTCACAACTAAATGCTACCATATGGATGCATCAGTTCAAAGGTTGGTAGAAACAATTCAGATTACAGGAAGCAACTTTTATCCTTCCACCTATAGCACTGAATTAATCACAGTTGATAGGGATCTAAACAGAGCAACAAGGTCTTGCTTTCGTGTCCCAGTCAAGCCTCTGATTTATATCACTGCCTGTCAAGAGATGGCAGAAGATTGCCCAGTAGCTGCTGAATACTTCTCTCCCACCCTCTCCCTCTCCTGGGGAGACAAATATAAGCCAGGACATTCCTGCTCTGCTCAGGATGCCATGAAACCTAACCTCATGTTGACACAAGCATTAGGCCCCAGGACTGTATAACAAGTCACTGACAGAAAGATATAAGATAGAGCTTCCAAATTTGGCTGGCCACACACAGGCAGGCACTGGAGTATGAGTACTGCTGGCTCCCAGAGCTTACAAACCTGTGAAGGAGACTCAGACACCAATGGGTGCAGCACTTCTCAACCATTTTGCAGTTGTGTCTTCTGGTAGGTTCAGTGGCTGATGCTGCTTGAGATTTTTAAGGGGTTTATGTTAGGTATTTCCTTACTAGGCTGCAAGGGTTGAATTTTGTTCTAAACACAGGAAAAATCCAGGGATCACTAGACATCTATGTCCCTATAGTTGCTATTAAAAACATGATAAAAGAAGGAATTTGCCTGTACCTGTCTGTACTAGATGGGACTGGGTGTTTGAATGTCCACATGTGAATTTGAATACTTTTGCTCAGAAAAGTTCAGTGCTCATCTGCCTATCAGAAATCCTATATCAAGGACTCCAAGAAGACCCTCAGTAACTGTGAGTTCAGTGCTTTTTTTGGAAGCAGATCTCCTTAAGTCTGGTTCCTCCCTCTTCCAGTGACACATCGATGCTCACATTTTACGTCAACCATGACAGGGGAATGGATCTGTTACAATATGCTAAGCTTTTCTTCATCCATGGGAGGCAAAGCAAAGACAAACAAGGAGGCTTGAGTCAACAAAAGGGTTAATTTAAGCATTGAGCTTGCTTAAAATAAAAGCTGTCACCAACCAAAAAGAACAAGTAGCCATTGAAGAGAAAACTGTTGAGATTTATGGGCCCCATTCTAGAGACATAAAAGGGGAGTCAATCATCATTTGAAGTTTATTTTTTTAATAAGAGCTCCTCAAACATTCTCTCCACTTTTCATTGCCAGAAATGCAAGCTTGTGGCTGTTAAAAAGTTAAAAATTAGGGGTTTCCTAAGTGGGAGCAGAATGCATGGTTGCTCTGTATGACCCCAGCTACTCTAACAGCTACTGCTAATTCCCAGTGGAAGCATCAATGGCTTGTGAAATAGACCTCTTTCTTTTCTTGTACAAATTATTCCTTTATATTTTTGAACTTTTGAACCTCTTGGCTTAATAACAACTCCACAAGAAAGAAGGAAAATGATTGAGTGTTTATAACAACACGCATCTTTTTTGATTATCATTCCAGGCTGTGGCACTTCCAGTTTAGTGAAGCCTTATTCATAGCTGCTCTGCAAAACCATTCAGAAATGAGAGGAGGGGAGAGATGGGAAGGACATCTCCTCCTACATAGGAACTGTGGTCATTGGACAGTTTGAAAAATTTCCAAACATGTAGTTTTACTGTCTTCCTCCCAGTCCCTGAACCTACTCATTTACTACCTCTTTGAGTTATAGGCAAAAATTAAATGCTGCCCACCCTCGTGTGCTCCAGCCTTGCAGCCTGCAAATGAGCTGCACACATCAGAATGTGGGCCATAAAAAACTGCAAACTAAAGCAAGACAAAAACTCTAACAACCCACCCACAAATACAAGCAAAAAAACAACCAAAAGGAAAATAATAGGCATAAACAGTCTTTGGCCTCTTTTTCTCCTTTTTGTCAGTAGTAAATGGAAACCAATGTGACAGTGGTGCAACAGATGACAGAGTCTATTTGTTTTCTTGAAAAGACCTGCAGTTGTTTTCCCCACTACCTCCCAAAAGGTTTATATAGCTTTCAATTTTAAAAGGCTAACACTAGAAAACATGTTTCACTCAGTAGAAAATGGCAAGGCCAAGCTCAGGAAGCACTTATCTTCCTCCAACAGTTGTTCTAACATTTGTCTTATTCCATTCTAGATCCTTTACTGCCCAGTACCATCACTCTGTTGACTGATATCATGCTAACTCATAATAATGGTAGGCTCATAATAGTAAGCTTGGAAACTCATTTTCTGAACCAGATGCTCTGCCAGGGCACAATCCTGTACCCTATCAGGTCACTGGTACAGCACAAGCCAACCCTTTTAAAGGATGATTATGATAAACCTTAAAATCAGAAGAGCTTTGTAAGGACCTGATCCATATAAAACAGCAGCACTCAGCATGTACTTGAAGAGGCTTAAGCAAGAAATACCAGCACTTACAAACTTTAGCAGAGCCTACTGCTCAGAGACACATCTTTGATTGACTGTCAGCAAGGAGAAATGAAGCCTGATTCACTGCAGCAGCTTCATGTGAATAAACCTCATCTTAGACCAACACTGGCCTGGCTGAAATTGAGCTGTGCTAAATCAGAACTCAGCATTCTTGAGGTTTTCTATGCATTTGTTTTTATATCAGTTATTTACAGGTGATACTTTTTTCAAGTTGTCACTGGTATAATCTAGCAGTAACTCTTTTAAGCTGATGGATTTGCATCAAGCTGCACCACTCCATCAATTATACCATGAAAGTGAGGGACTCCCAACTTCTTTGCATATACATTACGAAAATTGACTGAAGAGACAAACTGAGAAGGAGCAATTTTAACAGTTTACTACAGGTGACAGAGATACTTCCTTCAGAGAGTCACATTTACTTACATATCTTTCCTTTTTCCTTACTGGGGGTTCTTAAATGCAGCTTCAGAAATCCCAGGGGCCAGGCTTAATCCCAGCTAAATTTGCCTCATTAAGTGAGGTCCACTGTGGCTGGAATATGTAGCTACTGTAGGCTTTGAGTGGCAGCTGCTGCCTGCCCCTATCCTAACCACTGGCATTTAAATTGAAGCCCATTCATCACATGCTTATGGCCAGATCTAACCCTAAATGAGCCACTCCAACTGTGTTCTACAATATTCATTACTTCTGATCTAGTACAGAAAGATGGAAAATAAAAATGCAAACCCTAAATCCAAAACAAGAAACACAACATGTGAAGTCCTGCAAAAGGCTGAGTAAGAGGGTCTTGGGCTACTGTTCATGTATGTACAGGATATGTAAAGGATCCCTCTCATTTCCATCAGCAGGTATTTATCCTGCAGGCTGCAAAAAGTTACTAGTACAAGCTGTCAAAAATATGATGTGAACTAGAAGATTCATTAGGTAAGGTTTAGAGGAAAAAAAGGATTAAACACTCCTGAGTTTATTTCAATTTTTGTATTTACTGAAGTAAGTGGATGATATCCATCATATTTCTTCACCCTTGAAAATTAAGTGGGTAAGGCATTGGAAGCCTGAAGGGAGGAGAATGCATTTTCCCCTGTGTTAGTTTTGCAGCCTTCTTGTTCATGGCTACTGAACTTATTGCCTCTTCTTACAACTGGTGATGGACAGGTACAGGTCTCCAAGAAATTAAATTCCTACAATTCCCTGAAAAAAGATGAAGAGGCAGAGATGGTGTGAACGGAAGGCTGAGTAGTAAACTCAGCTCTCGTGGAATCCATCCTAGAGACGATGGAGCCTAGAGAGATGATGCTTTCCCTTGCTCTGCTCTGCACAGGCAATGGCAAAGTGTTCTGGCTTCACAGCTGGGGCTGGATTTGGAGCATGGTCAGACAGGCTGCTAGCAGGTGGCACATTTTGTGTAATCTCCTCATACGTAATAACGCAACCAGATTCTGACATGCAACAGCTTGAAATTGCATGGGTGGCCCAGGGCTACAGTAGGTGCCAAGGAACCATGGTGGTGAAGGCTATAAAAATCCCAGTAGACTGCAGCATACTAAATGTCAGAGGTTCAAAGACTCAGCTAACAAAAAATAATTACCTCAGCTCAACCACCCATACAACTTTGCTGTTCCAGTCCAAATTCATAGGACAACTCTGCCAATGTTCTTCATATTGACTTGCAACGGAGCTAAAAAGAAAGTTTATGCCCAGCAGTAAAGACACTAACTTCTAAATACATATGGGCTAGCTTTCTTGATGTGGGTTTGGATAAATCCCCTTTGGGAAGAGGAGAGTGAGACACAATAGGTTTCTTACTTGTGAAGGAGTGACAGGAAGGCAGAGATGAATCATTTGGTAGAGCCTCATGAGCCCATGTCCCAGAGGACTGTAGTGCCCGGAGGTGGGAAAAGCCAGTCATGGAGAGGAGCTGTCTTCAATTAGCACAGTATTTTCTGCCGTGACATTGCTGCTTTCCAGGCTAAAGCCTCAGACACTTCACAGTAACTGTTCATCAAATGGTGGACATCTCATTTCTTCTGAGTACTTAAGTGGGACATCATTTACACCAACCTTCCCACTTTCAAGTTGAGTAAGAAAACTTCTTTTAGCAAGTGTTAGGATCCTTTTACCTCCTCATGTCCCGTTAAAACAATAAAAAAGTCACAGCTATGGTTTCTCAGCCAGTAACAGTCAGGAAAGAACATCAAGCAAAAAAATCCAAATACAGAAAAACACAACAAAAGTGGTTTGTTTCTCATTATATAAATTGTTCTTTTAAATTGAGTGGGCAAAAGTCCACAAAAATGGGCCAGAGGAACAGGAAACTTCTTCAATTTGGTCCAATTTCTATTAAAGCATATGGCAAGCCTAAGATTGATTTCTATGGATCTTGGATCAGGCTCACGCGGAGAGAATTCAGCACTTTCCAGGCTAGAACAGAAGCTCTGCAAAACCACCTTCCCATAGTTCATACCAGGTTTTGGTTTCAGAGACGTGACTGACAAGGTTTCGAACCAAGTTGAAATTCCCACCCTGAAGTCCAAAGGGGAAAATTAAAAGGGGTTCAACCAATTCCAAGTGAAAAAGCAAGAAAAGTTGCTGAATCAGCCATCTATATGCCTCTCCTGTGTGCTCCAGCCCAGCTTTGTATGTGAGTTGTGTCCATAAAACCAAACTCTACTTGCTCCAGCCCTGCTGAAGTCCAGGGGTCATGCTTGCAACAGAAATTGAGATCCTTCATTTATTTTCAATATTGTCCTCTTGCCAGGGTTTGTTCCCCTTAGACCTTGCCTTTCTCTCTCACTTTTTTTGCAGCTCCCTTTGGGCAACTAAATACAAACCTCATTTTTGTGACTCAAGGCCATCTCCTGTCTCCTGAGGCCTTGTTCAGGGAGTGTTCTTGCTCCTTCAGACTTCACAGCTGTGTGTGTTTTTATTCCTCTTCTTCTGTGCTGGCTTTGTGGGCTATGACTAAGAGATTGACCCACAGATTGTCTGTTTAATACTGATTTGTGTCTCATTGGGTGTGATTTTTGAGGAGCACTCAGAGTTGGCCTCACAGGGAGCTGAAGTCATTCAGAGTTTGCTTGAGAAGAAGCTGTTGGATAAGACCACCAGAGAGAGATTTGGGACACTCTACACATCCTATTTCTCAATTCCAAGACACATTTGTACAAAAGACACTGTCAAAACACCTATCACTACCACCACTCCTGAACAGCACAAATATAAAACTTTGAAGGCAACTTCCATAAAGCTTGTTTGCAGCTTTGTACTGCTGTTTTCCTACTTTCAGACTCAACCCCATGAAGATCTCCACCCCAAGCCTTTCAAACACTACAAGACATCTCATAACTCCGCAGTTTCAGTCTATATCATTGCCTTGACCCTGGCTGTTATTAGAGCCATGGTGTCTGGCTACGAACAGCACAGCATTAAACACTGCATCACTGGCTGCTGGCAAAACTCTCCTTCCCTCCCCTCCTCCTGTTCCTACTTGACCTTATCACAGCAAACCACAGCTGACCGAACACGCTCCGTCACGCAGCACAGGGAGACCAGCTCCAGCCTGCCGTACATGCAAGGGTTTTCCTGACTTCCTGACACTTCTGATCTGATGGATTTTGTAGTGGTCTTGTAAATGGGAATTAGTCATGCCTGGAGGGTCAAGGTTGTCAGACCTCATGCTGAAGTGCACATGTATTCCTGAAAGGAAAACTAACAAAAGCAGATCTTGTGCCAGGCTAGGAGAGGAAAGAAGATATCAACAAACTGACAGAAAACAGCTTCTGTGACTTTCCAGCCCAGCAAGGACCAGACAGTAGGGCTGGGCTTGGGGGAAGAGAAAGGGGAAAGGGAGAGAAAGAAAAGAAGTGGGAGAGGGAGACAGAGAGGGAGAGGG
Source organism: Bucco capensis (assembly GCA_013396975.1). Taxonomy (NCBI): domain Eukaryota; kingdom Metazoa; phylum Chordata; class Aves; order Piciformes; family Bucconidae; genus Bucco; species Bucco capensis. The sequence continues at coordinate 474,638 of VWZO01000732.1, forward strand.
AGAGAGAGGAGAGGGAGAAGGAGGAGCAGGAAAAGGAAAAAAGGAAAAGGAAAAAAGAGAGACAATCTCTACCATACTCAGTATATTGAATAATTTCAGGGAAAGAAATCTTACTTTGGCTGTGGTAATCACATACTAGCTAATCACTCAGGATCCTTTACTAATAAGGAAGGATTTAAAAGCATTGCAAGACTTGATGAGCTCATACAGTCTGGATAATATAATCCTCTGACCTTGCAATAATGCTGTTAGAACAAAATACATTGAAAAATATGATGAACAGGATAATACAGCTAAAGAAGTACCAACAGACTTATCTGGTGCAAGTCAGCCTAAGTCAGCTAACGACAACCGAAAGACTCAAGAATGACAATTTTCCATAGCTCATAGTCCCACCTCACAGCTTCTACTCAGGTAAGTAAATTCTGACCCTTTGAGTTGTCCCAATTCACACTGACTACAGCAAAACTGTGTGAAAAGGGTTTCTCATAATGTGTGAGATGGAGGAGAAGTTGAGGGAAGACACTAAAAAACCAAAATCTGAATTGCTTAAACTATCAAGTAGTGGGGCCTGACAGGAATGGATCAGGGGAGATGTGGGGCCTGATATAAACATTACATATATTTCAGGAGGTTTATTTTGGCTTAGCAGGATGCTGATTCCATGGACTGAATGCCTGTGGAATCCACAATAAGCACCAAGGTGCAACAGAAGTAAGGCCGAGGGATATATTTCAAAAGCAAGCTCCTAATCCAAACTAAATGCTGATGTGGACAACCTGAAATTTATTTTCATGTGGAGACCAGCATAAGTCCCCCCATGGTTTATAGGTGCTTTGGCGAGAGATGGGGTAGGAAGGAGTCTCGTGCTAAGAATGCAAACCACAGCTGAAGTTACTGGGATGTAACAAGTACATGTGTCAGGTAAAGTGTAAATAGCTGTCCCCTTGCCAACCCTTGGCCTGCCACAACTGCACAGGAAGGGAACTTGGCTTAATCTTCATTTAAGAGCACTTGTGCAGCCTGTTAGGGAGCTCTGTAGGCAGGCAGCAACTTACTGAGTTCCCAAAGGTCCTATATACCTGAACTCCTGGATGTTACTTTTGGGTGGGTTGCCAGTGCTGAAGGGAAAGATTAATATGAGAGATCCTGACCCTGCAATAAACGCTTAACAATACTTCTTCCTATTAGGGCTTACTTAAACCTATACTGGTTTATCTGCTGAACTGCCACATTCAGTGGTTCCCCTCTGAGTGAGAAGATCAAGTTCCATCAGGATAGAAGATATGAGAAGGTTTTCCAGATGGATGCCAATTACCCATTCATGGACAGAAAGTCAGATCAACTGCTAAAACAGGAGATGTGTTCCACCAGAAGATGTCCTCCAGCCTTCAGGGAAAGCTGCAATGCCCTCTCCATACAATGGTGCAGCAGAATTACAGAGCTGACAGACAGCCCCAGGGAAATGGTAACAGGACTTGAGCTCTTATCTAGTAAAAATACAGAACAAAACCAACACTGCAGAAGCTCAAGCTGTCAGGCATTGTTTGCCTATGGTGCTTTCATGACCTTCACTATCAGCTCTTCTGCTCAATGCCCTAGCTGGTACTTCTGGGAAGACCTTAAGGGGTTTTGCTGGCCAGTGTCCAGCACATCAGTTATTGGACTGCATTCACAAGTCCATTGTAATGTGCAAACTTCATGTGTCCCATCCACCCTTCTAGTGACAATATGAGGATGAAAAGATAATCTGAGGTCCCTTCTCAGAGAACAGAGATATGCATTAACTCATTTATCCAGAATCACATAGGAAGTCTGTGGCAGACCAATCTGATTATTCATTTACTGTTGGTTTTCCTTGTTCAGGAGGATCTATCAGGTTCATTCTGGGAGAGAGTGTCACTTCAGTGTAAGAGATGCTGCATATTATCTATGTAATGAGAGGATGAGGCCAGTCCTGGGCAGAAACAACTTTCAAAGAGGAGGCAAAGCTATCTAAAGGCATGATGCTTCTGTGATAGTGGTAGGGTACTCAGCTGCCTGAGGTTGCTTTGAACACCTTTCAGTCATGTACCACCCAAAGAGCTGTCAGAAAAAAGGCATTGTGTCCTGAGAGAAATCCCAGTCATCTCACACTTGCTTTCATGCTGATAGGAGCCCAAAAAGTTGAAAGAGCAAAATTTTCCATTCCCAGGTGTGACAAAACAGAGAACATTCCCATCTCTGGTGGCAACAACAGGGGGCAAATTGAAAACAGTCTCCTGACAGTTCTCACACAGATCTCCCCTGAAGAAGCATCTTTGTGTTTCCTGGAATATTACTTTTACCCTGGAAAAAGTTCAGCCTAATCTAAAATCAGCCCAAACAAGCAGACCATAATCCACTGAAAGAGGGAGACCAAGGCAGACATGGGACACTTGCAGTCAGAATAATAACCACCTTTTACCCACTACACCAGAAAGCATCAACCTGCCCTGCTGAGTTGCCACACTCCCCTTCCCTGTGCTCACAACCAGACCAAAAGGCCTCCTTGAGCCAAGCAATAATCCCAAGCAGAGAGATCATAAATGCAAGAGGGCCCACCTGTGCCTATAAACTATCTTGAGGCAAAGTTGCTCATGCTTATCAGTGGTGATAGTCAGAAGTGCAAGTGAGGTCCCTGAATGGCACAAGTGTTCTTGCTTGGGTCACAAAGACATCATTTCCCTGAATTTTATTTTATTTATAGGTATGCTTTTATTTTAATAGCCTTTTTTAAGACCATAGGCTAAGATGGCCTACCTTCCCCCAGGGGTCTTACTAAAAGCCAAACTGCACCCGACTCACCAGTGTAACTTAAAAAGTTAAGCAGTGGTTAGGGACAAGCCACCTCATTCTTTCCAGCCCTGGAATCCTAGTGCATATGAATTTTGGATACTGCTGCAAAAGTGGCACATTACAAATTAGCAACAGTTTAGTTTATTAGTCCCCAAGTGGATTTATTTATGGCACAGAAAATATTGCTATAGGTTCCCTGAGACTGGGAGTGTGACGTCACTGAAATTAAAAGGGATTTCATGTGGAAGACTGTGCCAAAATGGACTTACTCCTATTGTGCTTTCAACATGTGGTATTGTTTTACCATATACTTCTTCAGCTTGATGCCTTCACACCTTAAAAGGTCTCCTGTTGCAGCAGCTGATGGTGGATTCTGCTGATGTTACTGCCTTGGGCATGGAGGAAGCCAAATATAATGAGAACCTGGACTCTTTAGACACTTCTCCAGGGAACAGGCCAATACACACTTCAGACTCTCAGACAAAAAGAATATAGTGGAACCGCTCTTTGCTTCATCTAGTTCCTTCTTGAGGCAAAAGGAGCAGACTCCTTCCAAAGTCATGCTAGCACACATAGGAATCACCCCTACACTGTCAGCTAGGATTCAGGACTTCAGGTACACTTGACTGCTCAGAGACAATAGAGTCACATATAGGGTTTGTTAGTGGTGAGGCAGATGGAAGGAGTTTTCCATCCAGGGATTTAGCCTAGGCAAAGTCTAAGCTACAGTAATATATTCCCTCCTGTTAGAGTAATTAAAAAACCCCAAAAACCAGAAAAAACCCAAACAACAACAACAACAACAAAAAAAAGAAAACAAAAAAACCCAATAGGAACAAAAACCCTAAATGCACACACACAAAAAACCCCACACAAAACCCCTTCTCTTTTACAGGTGGGGAAACTGAGGCTCAAAACTCTTCACATGCAGCTCTACCAAGTTATTCAACAAGACCATGTTGTCTCTGATTAAGCAGCATGTTCAGAGGCTATCTCAACAAAATTTGGTTTTCCTAGGTCTTCTAAATCAAGGAGCAGCCACCGTTTTCCAGCAGCAGGAAAACAGTGACATGGCTTTCCATAACACTACAATGAGCAGCTGCAGCATCCAAGAGTCAGAACAGGGTCCCTCAGCATCATGAAGCACACAACCACAGACAGATTGAGCTCTGGATGAGTCCTTCAAGCAGATTAATCTCCAAGCACAGCTCCTGAGCATTGCAGAGAGAGGAAGGGGGAGCCAAGGAGCTTCATCCTACTTCACTCCCACACAACCACGCAGCATCCTATTATTAATAGACAGCAACTCTTTTCTATCAGTTATATCAGCCCCATGCTTAACCTGTAAGAAATAAGCCAATATGTGAACTTTCAGTAGCTGGTGCAATTTGATGATGCATCTTCTTTTCAAAGAATTGGCATAAAATGACCCATGAACTCAGCATGTTTGGGATAGAGAGTAACTGCAGCAGGATCCACATGTAACATCCTTTATTTTAATGTCTTCCCTCTGAGCTGCTAGTATAAGAGGTTATACTCATCAGCAAGACACAACTGTTTATCCCAGCTGTGGCTTGGCCCTTCAGCAATGTAGGTGTCACTTCCCCACCCAACAGAAGGAAAAACTGCTGCGCTGCAGAACTAAGTGAGTCTTCCAAGGCCACACACTGAGGAAACAGCAGCGCCAGGACTAGAAATCAGGAATCCTGAGCGCCTGACCACAAGCACAATCCACTGAGACCACAGCTGCCTGACACTGCCAATGCCCACTCTCATGGACTGTAATAAAGAAAAAAGCAGAGTTTGGTTTTAGTGCTGGCTGGTCTCGCTAGACCAGCTCCCACCTGCTACGGAGGGAGCAGAGAGGACAGGGGACAGAGGGAAGGTGCTATCTCCAGGTGATGTCAGCCCCAGTTTGCCCCATATCCATCACTGCCTGTGCAGATGAGGCCCATGTAGTGAGCATGCATATGGACCTAGCATTAGGAGAAATACAGGGACTGGGTATGATGGGAGACCACCAACATTTGGGTCCCTTTGTAGGCTTTCCTGCAAAAGTAATGTAATGTATGAGGCTAGCTGGCATGAATTCATAGAATCATAGAATGNTTAATAATCCTGGTGGCCCTGCACTGGATTCTGTCCAGCAGCTCCCTATCCTTCTTGAGCTGTTGCTGAAGACGTTTTGGGGCTGCCTGACTGGGTCCCTGTCCCTGTCTTCCCATCAAGGAGAGAAAAGTTGCCGAGCAGGATGGGAAAGTAGAGGTTGTATGCCTTCCTTCGCTCACTCTCCTTGGTTAGGGTGAAGGTGATGTCAATCCGGCCTTCTCCTGAGGAAACAAAACCTCCTTAGAGCTTCCTCACCCACTGCTGAACTGCAGCAGCAGGGCTTGGGCTGTGTAGGTTTGTCTCCATGGATGGATTTCATGGACATGATCTTGATCTCCATTGCAAGATGTTAACTCATAAGATTTCAGGCCAAGTCTTGGCAACATTCACACAACCTGTTACCTTCTGCCTGGGACAGCAGATGACAAGACTTAACTGAAATGTTGGGTTTCATCCTCTCCCATGAGTCAGCTGGATGCACTGAATTCAACAGAGTTGCCTCAGTACAAGTTCTCACCATTAGTCTCCTTTGTTTTTCAAACAACTTTTGGCATTATTTAGTACTTCTCTTTCTCATGCTCAAGGCCAATACGCTATTTATCAAATCACTAAATTCAATTAAATTACTACCTGGCCTGTAGAAAACAAAACCAGCTACACATGCCATTACCACAAGAAGAATAAAAAAAATATCAAAACTAACCAACAAAACTGAGAATGCTGCATTGGAACTGAAATCAAACCTCCCTCTAACAAAACAGTTCCTGTGGCATTCATCCCTTCCTGTGTTTTTGTTTCTCTTTTTCCTAAGGGCTATAAAATTGAGTATACTAGGAATTGTGGGTTGCTTTATGGAGCAAATGGTTGGGTTTGCTAGAAGAATTTGGCTTGAAATGAGTACTTCTTTCTGATGGCTACGTGGCTAACTACTTTGACACCTGCAATTGATTAATCTCTTTCTTCCCAGAAAACATGCAGGTCAAAAGCAGCAAATCCAATTGCTCTGAAAACTTGTGCCTGAACACACAGTTCTCTCTACTGAGAGAAAGATGAAAATAAAGCTCTGCAACCTTCAGCACCTGCCAAGTATCATCGACTCCTGACCTTTGGAATTATTTTGAAGCAACACCCTCTCCCCCCCACCTCTAGATCCTGACTTCTTGGTTGCTTCACAAATTGGAGGCTGACCTCTTCCCCTGCCCTCTCCCAGTTTTTTATTGACTGAGAAAAAGAAACTTCACCTCTGCAAACCTGCAGTGTCCTGTTTTGTCTCCCTGAAGTGGGTAGATTCACATGCCCTGAAAAAATCAGACATTTCTCGTACAATGTGTTGTTGGAGTCTGCCTTCAGCCTACCTGATTCTGGCCCTTTCTTCCACTTGTACAACCATTTCCAGTCTCTCTTAATTATGAACTGACCTCAAAAGTCACCAAAGTGACCTTCCCCAGTCACCAAAACTGCAGAGCTATAGTGTATCTCTGCCTCCTCAGCACCTCTCTTCACCTCTTTTGTGGCACTGAGTGGAGCAAAAGGAATGGGCAACAGGAGACCATTGCTTCGAAACACAGAGAGTTTGTTTGGAGTTCTTTGTTGTAACCAGACATGGATCAAATGGATTTGAATTCTAATACATGTTGTATACAAGCAACAAGTTGTTGCTTCAAGCATGTTGTTTCTTCCAGCTTTTAAAATCTGTTCACCTGGAGGGTTTTTCCTCCAGAGATGTCAGCATCATTTTGTTGTTTGTTCTCCCTCTGCAATGCAAGGAAGCCACATTTCTGCTCAGTCAGTGACCAAGCACGAAGCCTGTATTCATTCCAAACTGAGAACAAAGAAGGCAAGTTTTCAAAACTTCTCCTGGAGCAAAACTTGGGGAATAGAAAGAAACAAAACAACAAAAAACAATGCATTTTGAACCTGCTGAAGCATTCATTTCATTTCAGTAACAGCAAAACTGTTTCCTTTTCCTTTGATAGAGTAGGAACATCTAAATCTAATTCTAATTCTGGAGTATAATAGATGAAGATACTTTATGTCAAAATGAAAAAAAAAATCGATAAAGCTAAGCCATATCAAAGCATTACTGAAATGAAATATGAAGTCATTCATTGGCCATCAAAATCAACACAGGCCAGTGAATCATACTCAGTGTCAATGAATATGCTTTATTTTTAAGAAAAACTGTTCTGTTAAGATTTAATTGACTAGTTCTCATCACTTCTCAGACTCCACTGTTTTTGACCTATTTGTGTCTTAATGAAATAATGCTAGCATTAATCTTCGTTTAACACTGCAAAACTGCAAGGAAGGTTTATAAGCAGGACAAGTTTTGTTAGAAGAGGTATTAAGTTTTCACTACAACAGCTGCAGTACTTTGAAAAAATAAGCAAAGCATTTTGATACACAAACTCTTCCTTGGCCATCACCCCTTCCTCCTCCCAGATGCACAGCTTTAGGCCGAAAGTGACTATCAGATTATTTTATCTGACCTCCCCACAAATGCTTAAACCTGAAATAACCTAAACACAAAATATCACAAGTTCTCAGACTGATTGTGTAGTTTCAATATGTCTTGAGGCCAACTGCCCCCCAGAAGATAGGGATGATGTCTCTTCCAGGAAGGCATTGGGTTGAATATGAAAATCACACCCACTCTAAAACTCATCAGGAGATTGAGAACCCAGCCCTGCCTCTGGTGACTTGTCTCTGAGCAGGTAATCACATTGGCTGTCAGAAACAGTGCCCTTATTTAATAAAGAGTTTCACCAGCATCTGTGTCCTGCTGCTAGTGCTAGTATTGTTGCTCTTGGATACACACAAGTGTCACTTGGTACACAGTACTTGTACCTGGTCATGGAATCAAGGTAGCTCCTTACCTCCAACTTGGCATGCTAAACACATGGAGCTCTTCATGTCTACCAAAGACGAAGACATTTTCCCAAGTTTCAGTTGTTTTTTGCACAGCTCTTTTTTGCCATCATCAAATGCTCAAGCTCCTTCTTTCAATAGGGATGAAAGATCACAAAAAAATCCTTCAAGTGAAATAGACATCTCTAAGTAAGGCCAGTCACTAGTGGCACACCTCAGCAAAAAGGTATGGCAGGACTATGGCTGGACTTTGACAACCCTGCAGTAATAGTGTCCTACAGGACTCTCTGTGCCTATTCTATAGAGAACATGAATTAATATTCCTCTGAACTGGAAGACACAATTAGTCATATTTTAAGTAGCACACAAGCTTTCAGGTTCAAATCTTGCTGTTCTAACCAAGGTGGTGACTGAGGTTCATCAACAACATTGCTCATTATCTACAACATTAGGCTTTGTTTCACCGCCTTTCCCAGCCACGAGTTTCACTAAAGAGCAGACTGAGGATGTTAGTTAAGTTCATGTATTGAGTTGAAGGAGTCTACCTAGATGATGGAAGAATGACAGAGTAAGTCATCAAACAGGCAAAATTCCCACTGGTGGCATAAAAATGTCAAGACTATATCATAGTGTAAATGTCACTCAGTTCTGCCAATGTATTTTTATTTACATTGTTTCTAATATAAATATTCTTTCCTAAAAATGTCAGCAAGAAATGCCAGTTAGTTTCTGACAATAATGACAAAGAGAAGATACATGGGAATCTAAGTACTAGAGTTTCCCAGAAAATCATAGGGGATTTTTCTAATGGAAAATATTGCACGTTTTGTTGAAAAATCTCTAATCCTTTGGCCACCCACCAAAGTCTCTTGGAATGAACAATAAATATTAGGTTTGGCCAATGGGCTTTCAATATGGATCCTACTTCCCACAGAAAACAGACACACTTCGTCAAAAAGAGAAAACCCCAACAAGTTATACTGTCAAAAATTCAGCTCTCCACCATAAAAGTTTTGATAGCATTTTTTAAATGAGCTATATTGAATATGTCACCAGTATTGACACTAGAGTTAATGAATTGGCCATGAAGAATTTAGCACAGAAGACCAGGGATCTTCTCTGATCTGTAATACAACCTGGCATTCTGCTGATGAGGATTTTCCAGACAAAGCTCTTGCCTAAACTGCTTTGCTCTAATGTTGCTGATTTATATATACATACATGTCTGTGTATACACATATTACATATATATGTATATTCTGAAGTGGTTTATTTCCTTTATTTTTATAAAGAACTGTCCCAGAAACTGTTTAATATGGTAAAAAATTTCATTGAGGATTTAACTGATTTTATAAACAATTATATATGAGATTAGCACTTTAGAGAATAAAAAAAAGAAGCTTTATGAAGAGCTACATCATCACTTGTTACTGCATAGTCTGAACTATGAATCTTGCTGTATTCCCTACCTGTGGTAATTAAAGATGCAAACCTAGATTTATATAACTTCTAAAAATCAGTCTTCACCTTATCCTTTCATCTTTTGACAAAAATAAGCATGCTTTTTGATGATTTTTAACAGTAAAGCCTCATTTTCTACCTATACTGACCACAAATCAGTGCAGCATTAGCTACCTACAACAGATTCATGCCACTGAAAGTGAGCTATGCTATTAGTCCTCACACAGCAAGAAGTAAATATTGTATCAAGTCAATGATGCATATGTCATATCATGTCTGTAGTGTGTGGTATGCCAACCTAAAAAAGAGTTTACATAAATTGAATATTGCTTGATATATTTATGGAAACCCAAACACAGAAAACCAATTCTTCAAGACATAACTTTTTCTTTCAGGGATATACTCTAAAATGAGGTACAAAGAAAAAAAACAACAACCTTTAAACTATATTTACAAAGTACTTGATCTCTAAGATCTTTCTTTTTGCCCTTTTTTATTAGAGCTGGGAGTAGTTGACTGTAGTATAGCCTAAAGATCAGCTGGGCAGAAGCAGAGTGAGAAGAAGCCCTTCAAGGTCTCCAAAACCCTACATCCTTACAAGTTTTGGCATCATGTAAGAAGCTGTTCTGGAAAACAAGCTCTTGCAAGGTATAACCCAATGTGTCAATGTATCTCAACCCTATGAGGCAAACAAGTGCTCCTAGATGTTGCACAAGCATGGATCTAAAAGCCAACAGACAGGGATTATACTCAAAAAACTTTCTTTGCTTCTCAGAATCTCCAGTGTTTTCTTTCACCACTTCTCTGTAAAAAGCACAGAACTCTGTCCAGCTCAGCCTCAGCAGCACCTTCTAAAGTACCTTAGCTCCTAGGAAAAACATGCTTCACTTTCCAAAATCAATGTGCCTACATTATTTCAGGCTCTGAATCTGGCAAAAAAAAAATAAATAAAAAAATAGGATGCCTGTGCTTCCTAGGGTGAGATGCTGGCACTACACCCTTGCTGCTGTATTGCTGTCCAGAGGGAAGCCTCCAGCATGCCTATAGGATCACTTCCCATATTGAGGTTCCTCTCCCTCCGTGCCATGACAAGCATTGCTGACCCCAAATGTAACCTAAACAGAGCTCAGCTTCCCACCAAGAAAAGGTAACTCTGACAAGGTGAGAGCTTAAATTCTGTCTCCTGATAAAGCTGTGCTGTCCACACCTGCCGATTAGGCTGGAGGCACATTGTGATGCCATATTCCCTTGGCTTGCATGCCTGCCAGGCTTTGATACAACCATGCTCCAAACCCAACTCTTCATCAAAGATGTCTTACATTCAGCTGGAATCAAAGAGCCTGAACAGATGTCTCTAACTATATTTCCTCCTTGTAATGATGGCAAATAAAAGCAGTGTCCTCTAACACGTTCTGTACAGCATCTGTAATGCTAGTGCCGCAAAGGGAAATCAAAAGCAATGGGGTAGGATGTTATGTATGCTGTGTGCTCAGAGAGTATTTTCAACTCCCTTAGCCTCTGTAATGAAAACCACACTGTCTGAAAGTGAAACACTGTTGATTGTTAACTGTAGGTCTGTCGGAAATACAGCGAGGGACATAGGGAAAGGGAATTTCACCTAAATCTAATTTCTTCTGTGTCAAACAGTGCTACTGTATTTCCTTCCCTCTGCAAGGATACCCTATGAAATCTGGATGAATGTTATTACAGTCTGCAATAAGCAGAGTTCAAAGCAGGGAAAATTTGGTTCAGATTTGGATTCGGCAGTTCAGAAGTTTCTTCACACTTTCTTCAAACGACCCAGAGAAAATGAAAAAAAAACCTGCAGGCTTTGACTTGTCAATCTTATATGAAAACCTTCACATGAATCAGGTTGCTATGCAAAGTAGCTAGGATTTAAGCAAATATGAATTTTGCTTTTTCAGCAGAACTGAACTGGATTAATCTTGCGGGTAGAATATTGACTGGGATGAAAGAGAGCTACATCAAGGTTCCCAGTTCCATCTGTGACTCTCTGGGTGACTTTGGGCAAGCTATTGCTTCTCTTTGTACCCCAACCCCTTTCCGTAAAACAAAGAACCCAATTTTCCCTCCACTCTTCTTTTCCTTAACTAGGTAGGAGTAGCCTGTGTTACATGAGTGAGAGGCAGAAACCGCATGGGGATAGTGCTCTGGGAAGCTGTGATACCTGCTGGGAGCTTTTGGTGCTATTGTGAGGGACATTTAATAACTGAAGTAACATAAGAAGAGCTCCTCATAACAATTTCCACCCAATTCTCACTCTCCTAGGAGAAAAGCGAAGGTGAAAGCTCATGTTTACTATGCCTAACTGGACATCCAAAATAAAGGTTGAAACATGCTTTAAGTTCCTGAAATACAGTCTTTTCTGCCCATCTCTAACAGACAATGCTCCAGTTCATCTGTGATGCTGTCTGATACTCTGAACAGCAAGGCTGTTTCCACACCACACAGCTCTGAGCTATTGGTCCTCCTTGTCTCATCTTCTCCCTGGATACCTTGTGGCAAAATCCAAACAAACACCCGAAAACATGCATTAACAAAACTCAAAGCCAAACCCTGATGCACCTCCTCCAGTTTCCTTTCTGCTAATGTTCCTGACAGCTTTCCAGACTCCTTCCCACACACAGTTCTGGCACCAGAAGTAAAACATAAACTGGCAGACATGTCCCCACCAAGAAGAAACTGCTGGCACCTCTGTCTCCCTGGGCATCCTTGGCTGACAGGAGAGGGAGTTTTGGAGCTAGTCTCCTGTCCTTGCTCCCAGACCCACAGGTTCCAACAGCCCTGTCAGCTGCAGCTCCCCCAGTGTCCCAAAGCCCTCACCTTGGACACTGGATCTACTCACCGCTCAAGTTGCCTCTAGGGACCATTAACTTTTCTTTCAGTTATTATTTCCTTTGTCAGACGAGAGGAATAAAGACCCCCATCACACATACAGACCTGATCAGTCCTGAAGGGACTTGGAACTCCCTACCCAGTCTTGAAGGGACCAACATATCCCATTACAAAGTCCCACACTAAATTCACTCCCAACAAAAAGCCATCTCCCTTTGGACGGGTAAAGTCTACCTTTTGAAATATACGCGTTGTCTCAGCAACTCTCCTTTACGGCTGTTTACATTGGATAAGAAGTGGAACACAAAGCAACATTCAGATGAAGAAAGTGCTCAGAAGTAGTAAAATACTGTGTTATCTACTTTTTTAGCTGAATAAATTAAGCTGGCTTTGCATTATTGCTGGCTGTCTTAGCCCAGCTCTGAAAGTGAGAGAGAAAGAGAAAGGGAATCTTTAAAGGCAACTCCCAGGAGGACACTAATATTTTTAATAGTTTGTGGGTTATGAAACAAATCTGTGTTAGCAGTATTATATATCTCAGCCTGACCCACTGGGGTGTTTCCAGGCTCTTTAATGAAACTAAAGCAGTAACACAGCATTGCCAAGAAAGTAGATTTATTCACAAAGAAATGTTTGCTAGCAGAAACAAAAGCGTAGGCATGAGTCAGGCTGTTGCATACTAACGCATGGTCTTGACACTCGTGTTGCCCCTTATCACACCAGCTTAACTCCATTGTCACAGCTGGATCACAGGTCACACCTCTTCCCTCATTTCCTGCCATCTGGTCCTGCCTTCTCCCTGCCTTTCAGGGCCCACAGTAGAGCGCATCGATATGTGCAGAAACCTGTGCTAACAGCAAAACTTGATCTATAGGCCAGGAGAGCCAAACAGAGAAAGAAAAAAACATACACAAACACTAGGGACCTTCTCTTTTTTTTTTTTTTCATTTTACAGTGTGAAACAGGACCCAAACTAATCAATGGACTCAGTGGGAGTGCATAATTATTAATAGGCCCTACATGGGGCCTCAGAAAATATGCAGTTCTCTTGGAAGTTTAAAAGGTCAGTGTGAATAACTAAAACATACTTTTCTTGATAGTTATTATGCAGTAAAAAAATAATTCATAAGGAAATCAGTTTAGGGGGAAAAAAAATATTCTCCTGTTCTAGCCGGGTGGTTTAGGAGTTGTTCCTATGTCTTCCATGTATCTTTTCTGGCAGGTTAATGGACCATGTTTTATTCTCTGCCTTACTTCCTAAAGCTCACAAAGCCCAGTCCTTTTTCACTGTTTGTTATTACAGAACTTGACTGCATGCTGCCCGCCTGAGAGCAGGAATGAAAAATAGTGTGCCCCTGGAAGAACTCAGACTGGTGGAGGGGAAGGCCAGGTGAAACACCTCTGCACCATGCTACTAGTTAGCCTTAATTACTAATTGCACAGCAGCCTGAGGGCTCAAGTTATGTCCATGCTACTCTTCAGACTGGTATCTGGCAGTGTGTAAAGTAGAGGACATAAGGAGCACCTTCAAGGTGCTCTACAACATGCCTAGGCATCAGAGGACACTTCAACGAAAAATGCTGAACAAGCCCCATGTCCACCTTGTCAGAGCCCAGCTGTGTTTAATGGTGGAAATAAAGAAGCTATGCCCTTTCAAGAAACCTTTGGAGGTTCTGATGGGGCAGCAGGAGACTCTGGCAGCACTCCTGGCACACATATCTGGTGCACAAGGTAACCAGTATAAGAAAAGCCTCCTGATAAGACGGATGACGACACATTGAAGATTCCACACTGAATGGTTTAAACATGCAGTGAAGTAGCAACTACAGCAAAGATCTTGACAGATGTAATCACTGTCCAGCTTGAGGCAGAGCCCAGGCAAGAACTGCCCGGAAACAAGCCAATGCTGCAAGGTATTCCCCAGGACTATGCAGCTTAGGTGGAAATCATCCCTGGGAGAAAGGCTGGCATGGATCTTACTCACAGAGCACAGAGGTCAGGTCCAGCCTCATGACAGGGATATCGCTTTCTCCTTTACTTCTCATATGAGCTATCTTCAGGCATTCTCATGCCTTTTTCTGGCTTCAGTATCAACATCCACTTGAATGATGTCGGAATACAACATACAGAGTTCTGCATAAGGGAATTCTTAATTTGTATGAATTTAAAGTAACAGAAGAAACTGCACCAGCCTGAGGAGACATCATGTAAAATGGGCAAAACAGGTTTACCCTTACCTCAGACCAAGGAATGAAAGCTGGGTCATGTGAAGTGCCAGAGGGTAGCCACCACCTGTGGATGTCAATTGCATGGGCAGGTGAACACAATGCCACACAACACAGTGGTGGAACACAGTGGTAGAGCACAGCCAGGGTGGGCTGGGAGGCTGAGCAAAAAGATGACTTAACTCTTAGACCTTAGGGAAAAAGCTGCCAAGCAGTATTTAATACAAGCATGGGCTCCATCTGAGGTGAGCTGCACACCATCAGAAGGTAGGTGAGGATGGAGAGATGATGTCTGCCTATCTGCCTGTAGATGTGCTTCTGGCCACTGGAAGCTGAACTAGCCAGATCCTTGCCAAACCTTGTCTGATAATTTTTATCCTGTATTTATGTTGTCATCTGCTCTGTCAGGCAATGTCAGAAAGTGCCTGCAGCAAATGCTGTGACTTGGTACAGAAATACCCACTAACTGGCCAAGTTTCAATCTGAGCATTTTTCTCAGGAGTGAAGGAATTTTATTACTATGCTCCCTACCCAGGCATGTGCAGCATCTGGTTAATATATTTCTGGGTAGTTCCTAGCTCTCCAAATGCTCCATCCCTGCCATATTGCAACACATACAAAAGGTAAACTTTCCAACACTTCTGTTGGGTACCTGTTCCAGGCACTTACAGACCTGGTTAGGAGCATTTTCCAAGGAGCCAGCCTGCATTTTCCCATGCTTAATTTAGTTATTGGAATGTCTGCCATTTATATGTGTTCTCCTTGGCTCCTGCACAGGTCAGCTACTATAAATCAGTCTAGTATTGCTGACTGTAATGGAGCTACAGTAACTTACAACAGCTGAGTATCTGGTTTATGAATGCAGTTCCAAGAGCTTCATGTTAAATACAGCCCAAGGCTGGGGCATTTAAACAAAATGAAGAGGTTATGAAAGGTACGGATGCATCTTTCAGTTCAGTATTGTTTGTCCTAGATACTTACTAGGTGATGAAAGGATAAATAAACAGACCCCAGGCACAGTGATGTCAGACACTCTTTTTTTGCCAGTGATGTTTTTTTTTTTCTCTGTAAAAGGAGTGCACATGAAACAAATGAAGAAGCAGGTAAGAGCCAATGTTTGGTTGCCAAACTTGGCCACAGATAAAACATGATGAAGATATTAACCCTGTGGACTGGAATGTGTGTGGAAGAATACCTGGCGAGGGAAAGGAAATCACTGTGGCCATTGAAGGCTCTTCCTAAAAACCTGCTGGCAGCTAATGAGAAGGTGTGCAAGGAAATTCACTTCTGAAGCCACAGGAGGCACAAACCTTAACGTCCTGATCCCGCTTGGTTCGGCAAGGAGTCTACTTTTCAAATAGAATCTGCTCTGCTTTTCCCCAGTCTTGCTCTTCTCCAATTCTGTGTAGACACAGAACTGCATCCAAGTCAAGCTGCACATACCTACATGGTGGGAGCTTCGTATTCCTTATTCAAAACCCTTTTTCTCCAGCAACAACAGAAGTAAAAAAGAATAGATTGTCTCGCACTGAAATGGAAACCACATAGACAACATCTCCATCTGATGGGAGTTTGGGTAGGATTTGGGTTTGCTTTGGATGTGTGTGTGGTTTCGAGACACTGGAAACAGATGCTTTTGGATTTCTTGAAATAACATGATTTTGCCCAAACTAAAACACTTTCAGATTTGGGGCAGGAGCACTCATTTGATGCAACTTTTTACCCTTTCTATAGCCACAAGTGTGAAAGGCTGAGCTTTTAAACTCTGGGTCACAAGTGCAGCCTTGGCGTGCACAGACACTGTCACCGATGCCAGCCAGAGCAAAGCAGCTCTCGGCACAGAAAGGTAACACAGCTGGGACTGGTATAAGGCTCCATCATGTATTTATGTGCCAGCTCTGCTCCTCAGCCTAGGAAAGCAATCATCACTGGGATATCATCTGTCTGCCAGACCTTCGCAACTACACCAAACCTGACTCAACATCACCATTCAGGGAAGGTTCTCCTGAAGACAACATAAAAACATAAAGCCCACAACCTGTGACAGCACAATCTGAAATCAGTTCCAGGATGTGAGACAGCTAACCTGAGCCAGGAGAGACCCTAGCATTAGCTAGGGTCTAGCACTAGCTCTGCCCATCCTTGTACTGCAGGACTGAGCTTTCTGCTCCAGGTGCCTCTCTCTGTCCATAGGTTAGAAAGGGAAACCAAACAACCAGCTTACACCAGACATCTCACTGAAGTGAGCAGGGCAACTCCCATGGGAATTGAAAAGACTGCGCTAACTTCCATCAAATGCAGTGAGAAACAGTCTCTTCCCACAGAATTTGCTATATATTAATTAGACAGCAAGCTGACATATCTCTGGCTAGCATATGTGAAAACAACTCCACAAGCATTTACCAGCTGAGCTCTAGAAGTGGGGATCAGAAAGAAACCTAAAAGATTAAAAAAAAACATCAGCTAAGTGGGGTGATGGCAAATTGCCTGCCAAGCACTGCTCCTCTGAGCAGAAGATCTTTCTCTCCTCTCCCCTGGGCAGCTTTTCTCACCACTGATAGAAGTGCAAAGGGCAGACAGTGCCAACCAATTCCAACCCAGAATAATGCCAAACAGGGAAAAGAGACCCTTAAGCTTGAGATCAACAAGGAAAATGTTGATATGCACAGTTAAAACACCTCCATCTTGCAACCCTTTGGTTATTCTGGTATCTGACACTTTGGGAGCAAAGAAGGGGAGCAGGACAGCCTTCCTCACCAGAAACAAATGGGAACAAAATCAGCTGTTTCTTGCCTATTAAAGTAATGTCAGCAAGTGATTTCACTTCCTAACTTACTATTTCTGTCATTGTCATAATATATAGAGAGGATTTGGCAAACTTAGCTTACAAATTTCCCAGAAAAGAAAATGCCAAAGCCTCTTTGGCAAATGAAACCACAAACAGTCTCTTGTGTTTTTACAAAGATAAGAATAAAAGACTCTTTTCTAAATCAGATGACTTTGCTTTAAAAGGCAAGTGAAACCCTAATCTAGAGTTAGTTATTCTCAGACATCAGGAAAAATGCCTAAAACAATCTCTGGTTATTACTTACTGTCTCCACTCATTTTTCTCTCTTGCTTTCAAAAAGGACTTTATTGATGGTGAAAAAATTAGAGTATTTATTGACAGATCAAGTATAAGCAATACAAGCACAGAAGATGGCTGTCTCTGTATTTAAGATTTTGGCAAAGGAATTGAGTTTCTATGTGGCTTGGGCATGCAACTTAGTGACACATTTTCTATTGAGGTTTCCCACCCATGCTTCTCTAGTCATCAACCTGATTTGCAGCACAGCCCCAGGGTGGTCACAGATGGAGAGGGCAGAGATGCTGGTAGCAACCACATGGTCACAGCCTGGTCTCCATCACGTCATAAACATTGCCATTCCCAGGATATTGAAAAGCTTTGTCCCTTGATACATTTGAACAGTTATACATTATTTATGCCAAGAGGGTGATACATTATAAAGGTTGATTGATTTACTACATCAAGGTAGCAGCAAGTGATTTTCCCCAGAGCAGCTGCTCTGCTGAAACACCAGCAGAACCAGAAGAAAGGCATACATCTTTAGAAGGTGGCGGAGCACCAGAGGCTCCTTTTCCAGAGCTATTTCAGTCTCCTGATGACTGTATAATAGAGGTAGAACCGGAGTCATCTGCTTTCCTATTTTACACAGGGTGACTAAGAAAGTCTTATTTGGTTTGAATAGATTTCAAAAGTGTGCATATATTTTTATAAATATATACATATGAATAAGCCCCTTTCATACGAAAGACTTCATGAATATTTCATGGCTTCCCCCTTGGGTTTGCAAGTATCTGGTTTGCATGTTTTACCAAGTACCATTTACTTGCATCTGGGCTCAGGAACACAAGATTTCCACTGAATTCTGCTGTGTTCATCAGTCACCACATTGTAAAGGATGCTATGATACCAACAGCTCCATCATCCTCTCTGATGATATCAGAGCCATCTTCAGATTTTGCTGGAGTAACCAGATGATGAAATGACCTTCTGAAATTGTGCAGCTCTGCCAGCTACAAGTCAGTGTTGCCTGGTGGCCCTTTCCTTCCCTGGCTGGCATTTAAAGCATGTTTTCTTTACCCCTGGTGCTTGTAAGATACTGTTCAAAGGAAAAGAGCAGTACAGGGTGACCCATGGAACTCCTCTCTCATCACATCCCACCATTTTCCACACATTTTTCAAAAATGTAAGCTTGGACAGACAGGCCAGTTTGCTGTCACTTCCCCCCCTTGCAACTGCTGACACTTAGATCTTCTTGCTTACTTTAGGGTTTGATTTATTATCTGCAATTAGGCTAAAAATGGATATTTTTAAAAGTACAAAGGAAACTATGATTAGTTGTAAATTGGGAGCAAAAAGAGAGTCAGGGGAAATGATTCCTTTATCCAACTTGCCAGGCATGAACTCATTTGTGTTTTCATCTCTGTGAACCTGTTGGAGGGCTCTCCCTACTCACATAAGGGATGGCTGTCTTCCTCAGTATCCCATCAAGATGAATGAGTTTCAGCTCAAACCATCATGAACTGAAGTTTCTGCTAATCACTGCCCACACTGCAAACACCCTCAATCCTAACTGCTTCATTCAGAATAATGGCAGAATTTGGTGGTTTGGAAGCTTGGAATCTGCTGAAATTTAGGTCTTGAGTAGGATGCTGATAATATCTGCCCAAGAAGTGTGGCGTGGACCACCATAAAAATGAGAATTCAGCATCACAGAGCCATCTGCTAAGAAATGCTGTGACCAAACAATGTAGCCAGCCCTGCATGGATACGAATCCAAGCTGAAAGCAGGGATGGAATCACTCCAGCTTCCACTGGTTCGACTGTATCTCAATCTCCATCTGAACTACACAGCCCACTCCACTCTCTCACAGAAGTTCAGGTCATGATATGTGAACCATAAAGGTGGTTTGTGCGATCACCTTTCAATTTATTTTGAGGGAGTAGATGAATCCAACGTGGCCATCTTCTTTGGGTGAATTCAGAGCATATTCCATCAGAGCAACAAGGAGTACAAGCACTGTCTCGTGTAATACAGCTCATGGCCTTAACTTGCTCCACCTGCCTAAGTGCTTGGCAAGGCTGAGGCTGAAATGTAGAAGGGTTTCAGTGCATAAAGGGCCTTCTAAGAATGAGGTTGGGTTTAAGTAGTCAGGAAAAACCCTTGCATATAATAAGGGGCATGAGAAAGGTTATGCTGACTTCATGGTGCAGATTCCAGCACACAGATCCCTTTTCTTGGCCACCAAAGATGCAAAACTGTGCAATTTGGTGTTTATTTATACGAAAATAGCCTTCATTTTTGTTCCATGCCTTGGGGCTGTGCAAACCACAATAGGAGAGGCATGTTTCCAGCAGTGATAAGCAGCGAACAAGTAGCAGTATTCTCTCCAGCATCTGTTATCACACCCCTCCCAACCAGAACATGGCAAACTAAAATTAGCAAGACATTAAAGAATTAACACTATAAGCATTTATGACCAGTGTCAATCATTCACTCTCTCCTGGAGCATTCAGCAGGGTGAAGAAGCAATGCTGTGCTCCAGGGATTAATGGTACATGACTGAAGTCCTGATTGCTGTGGGCTGTTTAGTGGTGAAGCACATTTGCCCACAGCCAGGCAAAAGGAAGTAATGAGCAAAAATAAAGAAAAGGGAAGTAAGAGTTGGATAGGAGGAGAAACATCCTAACAAGCTGCCAGGGGAAGTGCTGGTTCACCGCTTGGGTCATTTCAAATTGGACTGGATAATGCACTGGAAAGCATCCTGGTTTCTGGGAGGCTGTGCACCGAATGCCAAGGATGAAAGGGTAGAGCACATTTCTGCCTGTTTGACTTGGTGTCTTCCATGACCTGCTCTCCAAATAGCTCACGGTTCAAGTCAAGCCCAGGCTTATCTTCCACCTGCAGCACCAGGTAATTACCAAGGAAAATAATAAATATGGTCACCATCCACACCTGGTATTAACCTCCCTGGGTAGCCTTCACCTCCTCCCCTTAGCTGCAGCATTTCATAGTCCTCCACAGTAGTTCCAACTAACCCATTTCAATCCACAAACTGGCAATGCCAACGAGCAGTAATAAGCTCTCAGTCAATGGTTCCACATGAACAACCTTGAGGCAACACAAAAGAACTACTCAGGGCTTCTCCACAGGCTCATGTGCATCTAAGATTTTCCTCTCCAAACTGCTCAACCTATTCTTTAGATCAACAATACTCAAACTAAAGCTGGGACCTCATGGGGAGCTACTGCAATTATTAATGGTGTTATGAGCCTCACAGAAATCCAATTCCTTGGACAGGTACTCAGGGATCACACATTTCTACATGGAGGTCATCTAGCAATCAGAAAAAAAATGTTGGGGGGTGTCTGCTATTTTATATACCTTTTCCCCCCTAGAGAACAAGGACGTAATATCCAGGCAAGATAAGCACCCCCCCCCCCCCCCCCCCCCCCCCCCNCAACGAGAACTCATTTATTTCTCTGCTGATAGAGAGAAGGGTGGTGATTTGGGAACGGAACTCAGCCAGCTTGTTACATTACATGCCTTTTTTAAACAGGAGCGATACTGCTTCCACGTCTGACATGCATCATTAAAAAGCAATCACTTCAAGCAAGGCTCAGTTTATTTATCATGAAAAGAAACGGAATGGGAAAAAGTGAGAGATAATCATCACTCAACCCTTTCCCTGCTGAAAAGTGAAAGCCTGTGTCCAACAAGCAAGACCACCCATCTCGAAAGGGTTTTGTAAGATTTACACTTGGCCAGTGCTTTAAGAAGCAGCCATTCCTAGGTCTTGCACACACATTCAGGGTGATAGTCCTGAGAGGCCGATATCTATCTCAGAGAGTAATAAAAATCAGATGCTTCTACATAATAGATAATGATACAACAGTATGTCTACTCAGAGAGCTCTGTCCTACCTGTAGACAGTTAGGATTTGGCTCATATCCTGGACAGAATGTTTATACCACTTACAAACATTTACGCAATGTCATGTAAGTGAGCAGAGCTATGCAGATGTCCAACTTTCTTCACATTTTCTTGTATTTCCAGAATATGTTTTGAACAACTTGAACTTGTGGAGACAGCCTTGAAATGCCAAAGCCACCAGCAACATTCACCTTTCTGGAGATGTTTTGCAATTTTGGCAGGAGCAGGAGGTTTGCATTGTGGTGGCATTTTGGGGGCAAAATATCCTGTGAACTGCATTTCTGCTCCTATGCACAGGCATCATATTAATGCAGTATCAGGGAAAAGCTCCCTAATATAAAAGCCTGAAGATAATTTTTCCATGATCAGTTAGGAATTTTGTTTTTATTAGCCATTGCAGACTGAGCAGATATTTTGACAGCAGCTATGCAGTCTAAGCATTGCAAACCTGGGAATGAAAAGATACCTTCCTGTTCAGACTATTTCCAATGCTTCTCCCTCCCTTTCGTTATTCAAAGCCTGGGACCAAAGTCCCATGAGCCCTAAGGCATCTAAATCCCACACTTAAGGAAAGCAGCCACAGCAAGACCTAGAGGTGACTGACAGGAGCTTCCCAAGGCGTTCAGCAATGTCTCATTGGTTTCCATTGATTTCTAGCTGTAAAACTAAAAGTTCAAGGACGGGAATTGATTTTCTAGGTGCTGTGTGAACCAACTTTGCAAGCAAAGTAACTTCTTTTTATCAAAGAGATAAAATGAACAAATTGGAAATCCCAGCAAAAGGGCCAATATCGACTATGAGATTCAAAACATCCTCCTCAGTATCGCTCCCACAAAAGTCCAATCCTACCTTGCACATTGATTGAACCCTGAAATAAGTCTGTCACCTTCACCAGAGAGATTCCCTGTCTAAAGGTGAAAAGCAAACTGTCAAACAGGAGGGGGATGCTGAAGTCTGGTGCTGTCCTCAGCTGTAACAGTAGCCAGGTCCTAAATCCAATGGCTTAGTCTGACCTATTCAAAATAGTATTTTCTCCGCCCAAATAACTGATCCTTAATGAAGCTATTTATGTGAGGAAATGAAATTAAAAAGGAATGTTAGTCACCTGGGTGTTGCCACACGGCTGTAATGTGTGTCTGGGAGACCTGAGACTCATAAATTGTATACAACACACTGAATGGAGGTCTTTAGCCTCTATAATTAAGTGACAACTAGTTTCATATTAAGGATATTACACATACAGAGAGGCACAAACAAAATGTCATATTCTCTACTTCCTGTGTATAAATCTCTGCTCATGGCAAAGCCAAAGAGTGTGGGGTATGATATCAAGGGAAAATGTTCGGGGCTGAAAGCCAGCAGCTTTGGGGGCTGGAAGTAAGAGGCAAACACCAACCCAGAGGCACAAGCCGCTGTGGCCACAGTTATAGCTTGAGTTTTCAGAGACTCAGGGTGAAGCAGGATGCTCAGCATTCCTGAAAAACAAACCACTAATTGCCCAATGCTATCTAGTACAGACCATCATGTTCATGATGAATGAAGGTAGAGTTCAAGGCCAGGTTATGCTTGCTTTCAAAAACCTGTAGCCAAAGATGCAGTAACTGGGGGATAAGAGAAGGGAAAGAGCCACTGACTGTCAAGTCATTTTTGATACCAAGCTGGCTGCTGCAACCAGAGCTCAAGGTATGCATGGCTTGCCTGGGAAACACATACTTACACCACTTTCTCTAAAATATAGAGGGCAAATCTGCATATCAGAGTGGCTCAGATACCTTAAAAAACCTGGCCATGTACTGCAGAGCTTCAGTGTTGCTCTGCAAATGCATCTTGAATTCAGACATGGATAGCTCCAAGATCCATAAACCCACACAGCCAATTCCTGAGCATACTTCCATTGCCAGGTAGGAGCAGTCTAAAATCAAGGGTAGACAACCCATCTTGGCTCTGTATAAACACAACATGGACACACAGATTAGCAATCCAGGCCTCACCCCTCTTCAGCAAAAACCAAAAGCACCTTCAACATATTTTAGATATGGGGACTATACATGCCTCTTCCTCCCTAATGCCCAGTGCAGAAGCCATTTTAACTGTTATTAGCTCCTAAATGGCTGAAGTCAGGTGAGATACAATCGCTTTTCTCCCCATCTTTAAACCTAAACTACAGCAAGGTTTCCAGGCACCTCTGTGACCAGCAGACTGTAAATCCAGGGCCTTCCCCACTTCTGCACACTCAGGGACCTCTCTTCATCCTGCAAACCGCCACAGATCCTTCTAATCCCCAGGAGGATCCACCCTCACTTGGCAGTCAGCCATCAGCACACACAGCAATGCTGGGCTTCAAGCACCCTGGAAAGAGAGTTTTGGTGCAAAAGCCTTTCTAGAACACAAGAATGCACCAATTCCTCTGCCTTCCCGAGCACTCTCCTGGCACACAGAGCTAAAGCTTAATTATCCTGAGTGATTTATTAACTTATAATGTCAGATTAAATGGGTATTTGGAGCTGAGCAGCTGAGAGGCTTTGAAAGGGGAAAGTGATTCATGCTCTTCATCCAGCTGAGACAAAAGTCACGTGGCGTGAACCCACAATACTAATTACTCCAGATTAAAAGGAATACATTTCTAGGGAAAGGATGTTAGCATCTGGCAGATGTATTGATTAGGAGGAATGCCCAACTCATGCAGGCATGCTCTCCACATCAATTTCTAAACTGAGTGGAAGAGATTACTTAAGACCCTGTATGTTCTCTAAGGCAGTTTTGCTTTTACTTACCCATTACATAGGGTCTGTGGGGCCTTCAGTCCCACTCAGGCAGAACTGAAGCTCAAGATCATCGTTACTGTGCAACTGCATCCACTCCCAAAACATGGTTCCTATCAACATGCAATTTCTCCCTAATTGAATAAACAACCTAATAGCCAGAACCTGGATAAAAGTCTTCCCTTTTCCAAAAGGAAACTTTGGAAATAGAAAATGGTGAAAGCAGTAAGAAGCAATATTTAAGTGTTCTTGTCTGTCACTAGACAGGTTATTTTGCTTTCTGTGATGCTTGCTAGTGTGGGCAAAACTCTCATCATCTGATGTGTTAGATGGGCAGTTTCTGTGACAAGACTAGATTGCAGTACTGGCAGGATACACATTTGATATGCAGTCACCAAGACCTGGGGAGCTCTCTGAGAAATAAATGGTGCCTTTCAAAGATTTTTTAGGCTTAACTGTATGTAGGGAAGCTTACCAAATAAAGAAAGAGAGAAAAAAAGTAAACTCTAAAGCTGACCTTGGGCCCATGGTGGAAGTGATCCTGCAGAGATAAGAAGGACACAGATCTAAGGATTTAATATCACAGGTTTATGAGACTGTTTTTTTTTTTCCTCCCTTCTGCTTGATCCCTCAGCATCTTCCTGCCCAATGATGAAGGCACTGGGCAAAAGACCTGCATCACCTAACCAAGCACCTGCCTCTAACTAGCCTCATCCCAGGGAGGGAAAAGAAAGTGTGTAGCTATAAAAGGTTTCTCTTGGTAATACTGAAGGTTAGGGCTTTGACAGAGGCAAGGCCATGTTCCCAAAGCAAAATGGTGATTTGGAAGTGGCTTTGCTTCAGAGGCTGCTTTTGCAGTGATTTTGTTATACTGCACAAGGGACTGGGGAGCAGGAAGAAAGGATAGCCAGGCTGGGAGGCAAGACAGCTCACTTGCAACATTTCAGAAGTCCTGATCTATGGGACCCA
Organism: Bucco capensis; assembly: GCA_013396975.1. Classification (NCBI taxonomy): domain Eukaryota; kingdom Metazoa; phylum Chordata; class Aves; order Piciformes; family Bucconidae; genus Bucco; species Bucco capensis. Next base: position 499,703 of record VWZO01000732.1, read on the forward strand.
GAGGTGCACAGGAGCAAGCAAGAATCATCTCAGGAGCAGCACTGGACATACTGCAATTCACAGATAATGTACTGCCTTTATGGTTTCTGGGTAGAAACAAAGAGTGTTTTGGTTCAACCTACGCTGGCTTTGGAGGAGATTACAGGGGACCCTCAATGAAATTAAAACATAAGCAAAATTTCAATTTGGGTCAAACTACACATTTTGTTCAAGTCCAAACTGAAGCACTTCAGTGTTGAAAGTCTTCCTTTTCTAAACTTACTTAAATCAAATCTCCTCCTAACTGGAAACACAAACTAGAAGGATTTTGTCATGAAATGGATGAAATAAAATACGCAGGGTTTTCCCCTTCTTTCCTTTATTTCTTTGTTTCTCCACAGAGCAAAAGATGTCCTTTGACAACCAGGTAAGCTTTTATAGCTACATTGTCTCACAGTGAGTTTGTATTTACTGACTCCAAGATGCTCACAAAACGATGCCAAACAGAGGAAACAGTTTGTTCCCCTGGAGGAGGTACTCTCACCATCTCACTGCCCAGCACAAGTAAGACAGTCTGGCTCCTGTATTAACAGTACCCAGCGAAGCAACACAGCAAACAACATCTCCAACCCCCTTGTAATACTCAGCTGCTTTTACAGTAGATTTTTATCTTTAATGGGAGAGGGAGCCCAGCTTAAGAGAAGGGCATGTACTTGTGCTTCTGGCTCCACAATGAGCTTTTCTAATCACTTCATCAACACGCTCTCAGATTGGCTTAAACCGGGAGTAAATTTCTATTTCTCCCTGTTGGCCAGTGAAGGAGCAAAGGTAGCCAAGCTCTCCCTTTCCTCCTGCCCCACCGATTCCCACTTTCCTACCTTTGTCAGCAAACAGCAACACCACATGCCTGGTGTGAAAGGCTGCATGGTGTGAAGGTGGTTGGAAACACAGGTTGCTGGTTCCTGGCATGGTCCAATATTCAAGGCACAATCAAACCCATAGAGAGTCACTAGCAAATCGCTCAGGCTACTTTTTTATGAGACACTTTAACCAGCCCTCTTTTCATATCCTTTATGAGGCTGCCTTCAGCCCTACTCATAGTAAAATCTCCAAGTTATGGAAATCATAAGAAAGAAATTATGTATGGAAAAATCATTACGTTATAAATTGGTTCCACTGTTCAAAACATGTAGGAAATGGGGCATATAAAACTCAGATGGTGTTGCAGACTTTGATACAAGGTTCATTATTACACTATGACACAAGTGAAATATGTGCTAACATACTGTCAGCTAATCTGCCTTTATTTACAATGCAGACCCATCATGGGCAACTTCATAAATTTCATTGACCTGGGTGATTTCTCTGATGGAACATGACAGCCTGCACAGAAAAGTGCAGATCCTGTGTCTTCATTCTGAGTGTGTCATCTCACCTCATTCAAACATAACAGTGATCTCCCTGTTTTCCCCTAATCTTTTTCAGATTTCATCCCCTTACTAGACTATTGAAATTCTGCTTTTCAGTTATACACATATTGTTTGTGTCTGTGGGGTTTTTTTTAAGACCTAATAGGAGGCAGGAAAACTGGATGGGAATGTTTTTGACAAAATGTTCTTTGTCAGAAAAGACCAATTGGTTAAAATTGGAAAATTTTCATGGAAATGCATCAGTTTTCATTAAACTCCCATCATAAAATATTTTGACGCCAACAAGGGAATTTAAACAGTCACAGCCATTCCCTGGGAAAAGGGACATCTAAGGAGATCCTCCTTACTTTCCCTGGAATAAAAGGAAAACCAAGGAATTCCACTCAGCCATGGTCATGAATTAGATCTGGTAAGAATGGGAACAACCTCGGAAGAGAAATGGCCAGAGGTGACACAAGGTACCAACTGAATGTCTAGTTTTCTTTAGAAAAAACTCTTATTTTAATTAAATATTTTAAAAATAAAGTCATTACAAAAATATTTATTTAATGGAAAAATTCAGGGAAATAATTTTTTTTAGATTCAAATGGTCTGTTTCCATACTTCCACTGAGAAGTTTGGGGTTTCTTCCTGCAAAATTACTTTCTTCAAAATAGACTCTACTTTCTATTAAATTATAAGGGGTTGAAATCTGAATGAAGTGCTTTGAATAGACTGAAAATATTTCAAATGATCCAAAAAGTTCTGCTTTTTATTTTTTGTTCCAACATGAAACAAAATTTCTTTTGCTTGCTTCTCAAAACCTCAACAAATTGGAAAATCCATTTGCCATCTCGTTCTACTCACAGCAAGGATGTTGAGAGGCTGCATTTAATAATGCCTAGATAACGGCTGAATTGAAGAAATGCTGTCAAAATGTAAAGTGTTACGAACCTCTTCAGATTTCCAGTTTGGTTTTGCAGAACAAAGGAGACCAGTTCTTGATTGGGACAAAGATTTCAATGCTGCCATTGCCACGGAGCATTCCCATTAAAACCCTGGACCACTGTCTGAACTTCTCTCTGCCTACCAAAGCTAGCCCCTGATTTTGAAGATACTGAATTTGTCGATTCTCAGGTTACAATACACCTGCCTGTGATGATGGTCTTTTTATTTTTTTTTCCCTCTGAGGCATGCTGACAGACTGAAGGGCTTTACATCTTTCTGTGCCTATCTTCTTTCACATCTTTCACCGACGTTTTAAATGAAATCACGTACTGAGTGAGAAGGAGGAGGGGAAGCAGTGCAGGGGAGGTCAGGGAAACCCTGCTAGCCTCAGAAGATGCTTGGGATATATGATGGACCTGTATGTGAAACAGTTTTTCACTGAGGTCATATAGCAAAGAACTGATAAAACCATTACTTACAGTCTGTAAACTGGTGGGAAAGTCTTTAAGACCCACAAGCTTGTATGGGTTAAAAGGCCTCCATGTCAGATTAGAAATACAAAAAGGCAGGTGAAGGCAGGTGGAATTAGAGTTTGGAGATTTTTGCTCACCAGGATCCATGAGGAGCTACTCACACCTAAATAAGTGCCTGGCTACTGCAGAGGTAAATGAAAAGCATCCTGTGTTGCTAGCACCATGCCAAGGGTTGACCTAAAGTAAAGGTGCTTCTTCACCACCTCTGCTCATCTGCTTACTGTCTTGCTTGCCATGGCCAGAGGCTCAAAGCCAGATCACTCACCAAGCCAGCGACCTGTCTGCCTGTGTTTGGCATGGTATGAAGAGCTGGCTCTTGCTCTGTCCTTACAGACTGGATTTGTACCTGCTGAGGGCAACTTGCCAGGCAGAACAGGTCCCCTGCCATTCTGAGTTAGTGCTCAGCATGGTCCACCTCTGGCTCCACTGGTAATTACTCAGCTCCCAAACTCATACAAGTACCCAGCGGCTGTTGCCAGGACTACTTGGAGGTATTTTTCATGGGACACACTTCACCAAAAGGGCAGTTGTCCAGAAAGAGTTTATCAATTCACTGTAATTCAGGTAATTTCTAAGGCCCTGCAGCAGATGCGCAGATGATGCAGCTCTGGAGCGATGGTTGGAAGTGAGATCTGTTAGCTGCTGGGGTACTTCCCACCCACAGGCTTCCTTGGCAGGCAGAAGATCTCCCACAGCCTGTCTGGGCATGCCTGAGAAGGCACTAGAACACTTAACATCACACAAACACAACACAGGACCTCAGAGAAGATCCTGCAGCAGACCAAAGGTTGAGCTTACAGGACAGCTGTCCAGTGGAGAAACTGCAGCCTGCTGTCCCCATCACACCTGGAGCTGCTCTGCTCAGCCCCACCACATCACCTGGTTTTGCAGGCTGATCACTGGCTTCCATGGGTTTCAAAACATGAACAGCATCCTTTGCACCACAACCACAGCAAACAAAGGTGTCATCACAAGTCCCGAATCCCACCTTTGTTTGCTTGCTTCAGAATAGTGCAAGTCTGGCAAGTTTTGCAGTGAGCACACAGTCCTGAATTCATATGATTCCCCTCTATTTTTAGCTTAGCTTTTACAGCACAATTTAAATTATAATTATTTTTTTTTTTAAATAAGGAAATTGCATCTTTAACGGAAATTAATCTCTGAGTCTCCCTCAATAAACCTTTTGAAGCTCTGTATGACTATGACAGAGGTAGGTATTTTTAGAAGGGCTGTGTGGTAATTTTCTCTGAAGCATTCAACATTTTACAGTATCATAGCCAAAGGTAAAGATTTCCCCTAAGTATAATTAGGCATTAATCAGGCTTTCACAGGAATATTCATTGCAGACAGGGCACCAGCCTGGAACACAACTTTACCCGAAGGATTACTGGGGAACTGCTGAGCAGAACAATACAGCCTTATGCAAATTCACAGCACAGCAAAGGCTGGACAAAACCCTCCATCTCCAACACAGCAAGCTCTCACCATGGGCCAGCACCACTCCCCACATCTGCCCCGGCAACAGGGGGAGATGTGTGCAAGCAAGGAAGAGCCACATGCTCATCCTAAGCTGACACTGTCACTAAAAGCATCCTTGCTCCTCCCAAGCTGACATTGTTACCTGGTAGAGAGGTATGGGGAGGAACTGGTCCACAGCATAGCAAAAGCAGCTGGGGTATAGCAAGCCAAATGATCTGCAATACACAGATTTATGAGGATTGTAAAGGATGCCTTCTGGATCCCCAAATCTTTTCCCATATTATTAAGGGATGATACTTTGCAGAAGACCGAGAGGGCTCAAATATAACCACTGCAAGCTGTGAACTGGATGATGGTAAGAACAAAAGCATATACAGGGTATGAAAGAAATGCAAGGCAGAAAATGTCTGATTTACAGACTGTTCCTAAACTGCATGTGCAGGTGAATGCTCCTCAGTGCTTTAAAGAAAATCCATCTGTATCACAACACTACACTCACAAGGGAATCACTGTTTTATTATCTGGGTGTTATCTCATGGCAGCTTTTAAAAAAAATGATTTCAATATAGATGCATACAAGCAATGTACACAATTAACCTTTTTTTTAATGTGCCAATTTGTGGCTATGGTATCTAGAGTTTCTCTCTTGAATTTCAGAGAAATCATTTGCTTACAAAGAGAACAAATTTTAACTAGAACCAGAATGTCTGCCAAACGGACAAAAAGACCAACAAAATTCCTACTTAAAATATCAGCAGACATTACTATAAAGAGAAGGGTCTGAAGCTGGCTCTTACCACCTGATCTCATATTCCCAGACACCCTGTTAGCAGCTCTGCATGCAGTGGTGGCTATCACTAAAATTGCCAGAACAGCAAATTGTGTGGGAAATGTCAACATCTCGGAGCCTGTGTTCCCAGCAACCAAAACGTCTCAAGCATTGCACTTCTGGATGTTTTTTTTTGTTACAAATGTATATAGAAATACAGGGTGTTACACCATACAGTAAAATATAACTGGCAAAGAAATACAGAAAAAAAAATAAAATCATTAAAAAGGAATAATTTGTTAAACTTGATATTTTAAAATGAACTTTTCTTTTTCAGAAGCAAAGGTCACAAACACTCTGCAATGCAAATTTCCCAATTGGCTTTTCTGCTTCTGAGAAATCGTGTTAAAATGGGTATGGTGTGGAGGAAAAGATTTGGTTTTACTCAAACAAAAAAAAAGCAGATAAACATGAACTAGTCCTTAGCGTTTGGCTTTGCCTGAGCTGCTGGGAGACACACCACAGAGCCACGATCCGGAGTCCCTGCCCTTTTCCAACCACAGAGAGCATCTTAAAGCAGCCAATATCCTCCTGCTTTCATTTTACGCATGTATAACTTAATACATGATTACACTGGGGTTTAAACTAACGACTTCTGGACTCAGAAGACCTTGGATGGTGACTGGCAAGGGTCCAGGCAGAAAACATGGAAATGGAGGGCTCTGAAACCTGGGACAGTGAGCGCATGTGTTGTGGAAAAGCTCCCACCTCTCCTGCCCCCATCTGCTCACGATCTCATCACAAAGGCTGTCGTTATAATAACTTTATTATGGACCTTCTGGGGAAAGCAAGCTCCCAGCAAGGGCTTTGCTACAGCAGACAGGAAACTCGTTTGCTCGCTGCTAGAGTAAAGCCCTTTATAATTAATGCTGGGTAAATAAAGCACTCATCTGTAAACACTTTTAATTAGAAATTGGTTAAAGCTAAACCCCCGTGACCACACTGGCCAGAGGGATTAGACACACGTCAAGCTTTGCCTGATCAGCAAATAAGAGGCCCTTTAGTATCCTCAATTCCTGTGCTGTGGGACTTCTTTCAGCTCCTATCACACATCACTACGCTGTTCCAGCCTGCTCTCCAGGCTCAATAGAGGATCAATATTTGTCTGTACTTTCTGAGCAAAAAGTCTCCTTGACACAGGCAGCATCTGTGTTTGAACAGTTACTTGCTAACACATAGCAGACTTTCACCAAAGAGATCTTGAGCCCAGCAGGTCAAGCTGGAGTGAGGGTCACTGAGCACTGCTGGTGATCTCTGTGTTTGCTTAGTGTGATGCTCAGAGTGCAGCTACCAGCAAGGCCTCGCGTGAACACTGCTCAGGGCTCCCAGGGCAGGATATACATTTCATAAAAACAGTACAAAGATACGAAAAAATAAATAAAAAACCCTAACCACCTATATTACAAGTTTCTACACCTGCAGATGACCTATACCTGATGTGTCTCTTTGACTGTGGCCACCCCACCTAATCCCAGGTATCACTTGTGTTTAGGGACAACAGCAGAAGCACATAGGGGTGATGGAAGGGCCTCCAGCAAAGACAGTTCTTTCTCTGATCAGATGGTATAACCCTGAAAAAATGTGTTCACTGCAGAGGCTCATCTTCATTATGGAAAAAATACAAGTGGGCTCTGCTGGAAAAGGCACTAGAGGCACAAATCTGCCCTCTCCAGCACAGCCAGCACAGCACTGATCAGCAGAAACATGTCCTCTCCTCTCCACTTGCAGGAACATGGATCACCCCTGCTGCACACTCTCCTCTCCATGCTCTGCCCTCTAGCCCAAAGTCATTCCTAATGGAGGAAAACTCCTGTCCATGCCTTTATTCAGCTGTACTGCTGTTGATCTCTATCTGACAGCTGAACTGCCAAGTATAAATCAACACCAAGCTTTATTAGATCCTCCCATTGCCTCTGCTGCCTGGGGCTGACAATGGTTTGAATTGCAGGAGAGCCAAGAGGTCCTGAATGCCACAAAATGGGAAGCCCTAGCACTGTGTGAGCAAGCATGCCCAGGAATAACACCTGAGTGTTACTTCTATTCCCAGCTCTTTCACGGACTTTGTGCATGTTAGCTTGATTTCTCTTTTCCCCTTCCATGTTTTCTTTCTGTGTTGGTGGTTTAACTCCCGTCCCTAGAGGGTAGTGGCAGTCCCAACAGCCATGCAGTTGCAGCTGCTCCCACCTGGAGATGACCTCCGCACAGATGGGAGCATGCAGAGGGATTGTAACTTCAAAGCTGGCCCTGCTTCCACTGACTGATTAGACCAGAGACCTCCAGAGATGCCTTCCAAGCTGGACTGTGCTGTGACACTGAGAGGATTTCCACCTTTGTGTTACATATGGATCACCTCCAGCCAGCCTGGGTGCAGCCTGAGCAGGACTCAAGCTCAAGCCTTTGCTGCCTTCATAGCTGACAAGCAACTCTCTCCCCCCATAACTACACACTTCAGGGAGACAAGCTGCTCCAAGGGAAGTCTGTCCTGAAATAACTTCTCTCTTGCCACCGTCATCACCTGTGTTTTTGCTTTCTGCCACGTCCAGCTCTAGCAAAAGCCAGACTTCTTGTTAATGCCTTAGAAAATAAAGCCAAAACTACTCTATAGATTCTCAACTGGCTTCTGATCAGAAGGTACTTGGTGGCAGCACATCAAATACACCCACGTGCAGTATAACTGCCTGGACAGACATCGCTCCCACCCAGTGATCATTAGGAGTCAGGAAGTGGTGTTGGCTATGAGTATGTTGTGGGATGGAAAGATTTTTGGAGATGTGGAATGTGCCATTCTTCCATCAAATATCCCATCACAGTTCCCAAGAAACTTTTGCAAGACAATAAGCCTGGCTACCAGTGCAAAGGAGACTGAAATGTCAATCCCATCCCATGCCCCACCAACACTGAGGTTAGGTCTCCCCATGGGTCTAAGCCTTCTCTTTGGAACAACTTAACTTCCTAGAGCATTAACTTTACACATTCCCACATTCAGCCTAACATCATCTGTCCTCCCCAGGTGGCCTGAATGTAAATGGACATATATGACATGGTGGTGAAGTACACCACCATATGCAGAACCCAGGCACAGTGCCCTCATCTTCTTATGGAGCTCCAGTAATGTAGAATTTGGCTCTTCATTTGGAAATACCTTAAAGCAACCTCCTAAGTAGGGATGGCAGCATGGACATGGCTTTCTCCAGGGATGGTACCAAGTCCTCATCCCAGCCAAAAGCAAGGTTTGAGGTTTTAACAGACAACCACCCATTGCTGCAGTAAAGAGAAGGATAAGTCACTGGAATGCTTGTGGTTTCTGCCTGACTGTCTCCTAGAAGGAAGCATTTTAATTTTTATTTCAAATGCATAACTACCCTCCAAGAGTAATTTTCAACATAGTCAAGATAGCAACAGAGTAATTTTCACACATTCAAGAGCCCCAATCCAAAGGCATTCAGTCCCTTAGTTTATTACATGCTCCCCAGATGTATTATTAATATGGTTATTATTAGTTCTTTCAAAAACCTTTTTGTACTCCCAGTCCAGTAAAATAACTGAGTATCTGCCCCCTCAGGCCAGTTGATGAACAAAAGGAAAAGGACATGATGCCCATTTGGATTGCCTAAATCCAGCAAAAAAGCTTTAATTTTATACCCCAGGACTGAAGCTCCCAGCCACCACTCCACTGCCCTGGGATACAGTGTCACTGCTGCTCCCAGCTAGCAAAATCAGGGGCTTAATGGGATTTAGAGTGGAAAATCCAAGCTCAGCCTAGAAGTGTCTGCAACACAGGACTTTGCAGAGGAAGAGGGAGACAGCCAGGTTTCTCTTCTCTCTCCTCTCTCATCTTGGACCTGCCGCATTTCTCTTGCTGAGGTGTGGGAGGGAAGAAGGTAGCAGTACAGTGTCTGGTGTTAGTGTCATTATTATCCCAATTGTGTAATTATATAGCATACATGATAATATCATGCTTACATAATAATAATACCTTTTAATAGCAAATATGAAAAATTAGCCTGCTTGCTAAAGAAAGCAGGAGCCTGGATGCAGTGATGGAGGAGATATCTGCTGGTCTTGTATGTCACAGACCTGGCCCAGGAAGGCAAACCACAGAAAAAGGAGGTAAACTGGTGGCAAAGGAGGATGTGGTCACTCACGTAGGGACTGTGAGCCTTCAAGGACTAGATCTTCATGGATAGTGATTTAAGAACTGCTGAGACTCGACCCTGTAAACTGCTGGGTCATATCTCCCAGAACTGCTGAGCTTTGATGCCATGACTCAGCTATTCCTGGGTTGCCATTTTGCAAGTTGCAGGTTGCTCCCCAGAGCTTGGAACCCAGCCCTGCTCACTGCTGCCTTTCCAACATGCACATGAACCTACACATGTCCTGGGTACACTATGAACCACAGCTTGATCAAGGAGGGGGGAAAACAAGCGTCAGGTCAGAACAAATATGAGCATGAACTAGCCTAGCTGCTAGTACACTTGGTGTCCCAGGTCTGGCAGTACCATGGGCTGTGCTAATGGGGCAGAAAGAGGAAGGAAGGAAGGATTAACCCTTCATGCTTCACTCTTGGTTCATGAGAACTACTGAAATGGTGATGGAGCACTGGAACAGGCTGCCCAGGAGGGCTGTGGAGTCTCCTTCTCTGGAGACATTCAAGAGCCACCTGGATGCATTCCTGTGTGACCTTGTCTAGGTGATCCTGCTCTGGCAGGGGAGTTGGACTAGATGATCTTTCTAGGTCCCTTGCAATTCCTAACATTCTGTGATTCTGTGAAATCACTCCGTTATATGGGAGTCAACTTTGGAGGGGAGAAGCCGTTCCTTTTCCTACTCAGTACTCCCAATGTGTCTTATACAAGGAGTAAAGACTGCACAGAGCACACCCAACATTCAATTGTTCCCTAAAGTGCTGGCTTCAGCGTTCATCCAAAGGCAAAATCTAATGCTTTTGATCTGACCATATTTTTACAGCTTTGCAAATACACAAGGGTGCTGTATGTTTAATGACCATGAAAGCCACACAAGTTCACAGGATTATTCCCAGGCAAACCTCCCTATGAAACAGACGTTCAGGATGTCAGGCATCCTTCCCAAAGACACAGAATAGAGGTTTGGGTGGTAAAGAGCTGAAGCTTTAAGACCTCTGCTGGCAACACTTACAAAATTCAGTGATTGCACTGCGTTGAGGAATTCTGTTCCCATTTGTGTTATTTAAAGCAGAAATTTGATGTGCATATGACAAGCACCGAAGCCAGGGCCAGATTGTGCAAAGGAGCAATCATAGGAGTGTTTTTGGATTATGCCAGTTAAAGATGATATGACTCATGGACTACAGAAGCTAATGCTTTGGGAGAAAATGTCTCAAGTCTACATTCTTCATGAAGCATGTAGCTAATCTGAACAGCCAGGGAGTTACTGTCTCGTGTATTTAACATCAAAAAATAAATTCAGAGAGCAAATACCTTCTTGAGAAAGGATATTTTAAACCAGCTTCAGTGTATTAGGCTGGATGATCCTCACGGCCCGTTTTGCAGCTGAAATGACTGGCTATGTTTTCTTGCTCATTTTTCATGGAGCTGAGGAGAATAGGGTTATTTGGACTCACTCTGACATACTCTGTCTTAATCCTGGCCCTGCTTGCAGGGAATGGATGTAACAAACTCTTCCGTTTCAGCACTTCAGATGCCTTCAGGATGAGGAAGGATTTCCACCCCCACACACATGCCCACCATTGTCTCATTTTTGCTCTAGACTTTCTATTGAAACACCAAAAACTGTAACAGTGGAAGAGGACAGTTTGAGCAGCCTAGATCAGTGCTGCAGACTGGGTATAGAAAAAGGATACCTGACTGTTATACAGGATTTAAGTGTTCAGATGCAATGACTTCCCTCTACCCCACCCCAGCCAAATCATTTGGGATGGTGGAGAATGGTCTGTTAGGGTTATCTAAATGTGTATCAACTAAGCAGTCTTCTGCTGTTGTAGCAACCATCACTAAGATATCAGCAGCCTAAAGTTTAGGCTCCAACGATTTGCAATGCAGAGATATCCTTAGATCTAATACGGAAGCACAGAAATAAGTCAGTTCCTGACAGACACATTCCTAATATCCCCTGAAAAATCTCCCACAGTGGAAACTCTACATCTTTTTCCTTCTATACACCCTCTCCTGCTAGGAAAGAGCTCACCAAGGTCAAACTAGATTCTCCTTGGCTATACTTAAGGCTAGTACTTCAAGTCCTGGACAAGTAGCAATAACTTGATTCTTGCCTCTTGTCTTTTTGTTTGCTTGGTTTGGGTTTCTTTTCTTTTGTTCAAGGATTTCCACATTTGCAAATGGATATACTCAGAACAGGTTTCTCTGGGAAAAACACTCCAAGAAGTGATTGCTGTCTTCTCCCTGCTCTCTGCTTCTCTCCCCAGCTCAGGGATGAATTGAAGGCTTGAAGTAACTACATGTCTCCATCACCCCTTGTGGTATATTGCTCCTGGCCTGAAGCACTTCTTGGTTCTCCAAACTCCCACCTTCTTTTATGCTTTGCTCCTTGGCCAGACCTGTGCTGCAGTATTATAAGAACAGTGTGATGAGCTGCCAAAAGCAGGAACATGGGACTCATAAACTTTCCCTCTCAGCCAGGTATAATACCCCTGGACTAGAAGTCCACTTGAATTGCAGACAGGAGGAGGGAAGGAATGGGGAATCTATTTGCTTGTTTTGCTGTTTAAATAAAACTGTGTTCTCCTAGCTATATCCACACACTGCTTGGCAAGCACAGGAATATTAACCCACTTTGTTGGAAACACTGCCAGCACAACCCTACAAGACATTCCTGAGCATGTGAAGTGTGCAAGACAGGGATCTGGAAATATGCATGTGTGTCTTTGTGTCTGTGAAGAGATGCCCTTTGGGAACTCCTGTGAAGACACAAGCACAACTTTGGATTCCCTCCCATTTCTTCTTGAGAACAGCTCAAGGTGAAAGTGGTAGCTCAGCAGCATCCAGAGAGCAGAAGACGTTCATGCTTCTCTTTGAGTCTTATGATTTCATCTTGCCTTCCCTGTTTGCATTCACTTCTCTTCTTTGCCTGTCCCCCTCCCCAGTACAGAGCATTTCAGAGGCTCCAGTCCAGCTGGAACAACGTTCATCTGAGCTCTGTGGTTTCTCGACCAGGCAGAAGCCATGTCCAAGAGGACTTAGGGCTTTCCTCTAAGCCATTACCAAAGTGTTAATATTACCACCCAGAAACTCCTAGATCCACTTTCTGCTGCTGGATGCTCGTTAGGTTAGTAACCTTGTCTCCTTGGGGAAGCAATGGCTTCACACCAGCACACCAGCTGGCTACTCCATTAAGTTCAGGTTCCTTGTACTCTCTCCCCAGAGGAGAAGATGGAGGGCATCAGCATCTTGCTTAGGCAGTTTAATGTACCAACATTTTATGGTGGTCATGAGAGCAGGGAATTACAGGATCATTACTATTCCACAAAGGAAGAGCATGTGGAAACAGAGAACAATATAAATATATACAAGTAAATATTTACACATTCAAACCCTAAGTCTCAAGTGTCCTAGAGTCTTGGCATTCCTTTAAAAAGATTTATTTCATCCATAAAATTCTCTACAAGGTTGTGTTCATGTAAAGTTGTAATACAGACTGTCAAGCCCTTTCTACATGATTAAGAGAAGGAAATCTGCCAGTATCTGCTGAGGACAGTCATTAGTGGCATGAGCCTCATGAGTCCATCTGGCTTTGTCCAAGAGGAGAAGCCTCCAGCATAGCTGATGGTACAATGATGCTCCTCCTGGCCATGGTACAACCTGTCAGGACACCAAGCTGGGAGAGGAAGAGGCATGTTTCCTTCCTTGCAATAAACCAAGACTATCACACTATGTCACCCCTAAGTAAAGCACCAATGTGACAAGCTTCAGTAGTTTTCAACTAGAGGTCTCAATTTGCTGAGCAAAACAAGGGAGAGACCATCAGGCTTTCCATTGTGATGGGAACACACATTCCCCACCTTTAGGTGGGGAAACTGAGGCAGGAATTTGCATGAAGCTTCACAGGAGAAAGCACAAGCAATAGGAAATCCTTACTTTTGGAACTCATGATCCAGTAAATCTGTGCACTGGGACACATATTGAATTGATGTGTGTGTGGGACACACACATCTGCCAGCCATGCAAACCCCTTCAGGCTGCTCTCGTTAAAATGGTGCTTTTTTTGTGAGACAGAAAGTTGGGCTTGGCTCTTTTGCCTATGACTGGGGTATGTTAGCTGGGTTTTTACATCTGGCTCTGCCACACATTTCTTGTGTGCCCTACTCTTGCTACAACTGCCCACACAGCCAAGAATGAAAAGTAATCAGTGCTAATCACACAGGATTAGTATCACGAGAGAGGAAAGCAAAGTGGTAAGTACAACAGTACTCTGTAGTGGAAAAGCCTCATCAAGATCTCCTCTTGATCATAGCAGGATTTGGCCCAGTAGAGTTGTTATCCTGCTTCCAGCAGCTGCTTCTTCCAGATGCTACAGGAGGAGGTGTCAAAGCCTCAATCTGCAATGAGTGGTGTGATTTCTTCCTGACCTCAGCTGCTGTAAGCTTATGCCTGAAGCACGGGAACTGATGGCCCATGTGATTTTATTTTCACTAGCGTAACTGCAGATGATATTTGCCTTGCTAAAAAATAATTGACCACAATATGAGAGATGTGTTGAAAGCCAAAGGTTAGCATGGCTAAAATGTGTCAAATTCAATTACCTGGGACAGAAAGAACTATTGCTACAGGAAGAAAAGGTGTGTTGCTTATGAAAGCGATGGGTAGTGGTTTTCAGCTCTCTCTTCATTTTTTCCTTCTGGACTTCATTGCTTTCACATGGTGTAATGTGACTAGCAGCTGCTGGGAAAGCCAACCTGGACTACTCAGAGGCACTTTCAGGATGAAGTTGTCTGATGTGTTTTACTGTTGGGAGTGGTATGACCTATCTGTTGCAGATGTAGCCTCCAACTCAGGAAGTTCTCAAAATGCTTGTCTCCCCAAACTGGCCAGAAACATGTGGGAAAAGATCACTGTATTTACATGGTGAATATTTACCACCAGCTCCTGTCTGATGACTGGGTGGGATCTGATCCAGTTCTTACAGACTAACACCATGATAGTGGCAATGTACCAATTTCTGAGAAGCAGCTCAGGATTAATGACAGACATGGTTTCCTCAAGCGACAGGATGGGTGCAAGATGGGCCCTTGGCTAGAGAAGATACAAGGCTGAGTAATGAATGTGTGTGACATAGGACTCATGTTTTGTGGCAGTTTCACTTGCTTCTCTCCTGGAACCTGGGAAGGGTGCTCTGAGACACAGAAAGACAGCAAAAAACCCATCACAATCACTGGTACAGGCTGCCCATTGCTCCCAAACTAGCTGTCAGGGTGATAGATGTTAAAAGAGGAAAAAGAGACTGTTTCAGGAACTGACCAAGGAAATGAAGGAATTGAAGGGGGACAAAAACCTCAGCTAGGAAAGCACAGTTGATGTAAACTTCAGAGGATTATACAATGCACTGTCTAAGCCAAATTCAGCCTGGGCTGGTTCAGTGATTTGTATGGCCCAGTAAGAGCGCCTGTAATCAATCCATCTCACCATAAAATTCTTCCCAAATGCTGCAAAGTAGCTTGTGTCATTCCCTTTGAGTTCTCTTATCTGTCACCTCATCATTTCCCCTGCTCATAGAGGAATAGGGTTCCCCTTCAAATCCATTAGCCATGTGGTATGGGTGCCTGGGCTGTGTCTGTGCTGGGGCATTTTTGTATATATTGGCTGATGTGGAGGCACTCTATTTCTGTTTCTTCAGCTATATGAACCATATCCAGAACCAAATGCTCCATCAAAATTCTAAACTCACTTCGAACCATTAGGAAATTTCTTTCCTGGCCTTGTTAGTGGTGGCCTTGTTTCAACCCAAAAAGCAGATTTTTGATTGAAACAAAGACAGCACTTATGCAACTTCAGCATTGTGGGAAGCATTCTTCAGCAAATACCAGTGCTGGGGTTTTTTCCCTATTTTGTTTTTGTTCCAAACATGTCCTTCTCCTTCCTTCCCACTTCACATAGGAGAGTCACACAAGGTCTGCAGAGACGTAGTACTCTGGAAACCACTGCAGCCCTCCTGGTTACAAAACAACAATAACAATAAAAATAAAATATAATAAAATAAACCCTGGAATGGATGTGGCTAACCAGCCGTTGAAACCTGAGGTTGTGCTTGATTGAGCCATGATAGGAAAAAGACCCCCAGCTACTGAGCAGGCTAAACAGCTCCATATCCACCCTGCCGCTCCCCAGCATCCTTGTCCCACATCCCCATTCACAAACACGAGCAGCAGCTCATTAGCCTGGGGGCTGTTTGTTTTCACTGGGGTTTTCTTTTGCTTGTAAAGCCCTAGTCCTAGCGTTTAGAGGTTCTGTGCAGTGTTGTGGTTACTCCCTTCACAGCAGCCTGTGGATAGAGCAATGCTTTTCCAGCCTGAATGCACACACAGATTGTCAGTGCACTGCCATCCTGGCTGTAGACAACCTTCACACATCCCAGCTCTAAATGATGTTCATACACCACCAGTTTCAAGCTGAAAGGACAGTCTGTCTGATTGCCTAAAGGATGCACTGGGTTATGGACATGTTTTGTCCAAACCTCGACAGGGTCACCCCAGTGACTATCTATGTGGAGGGATGAATCTACTATTAGCAACTATGTCCCCAGTCAGGATCCAAATACAAGCACTTTGTCTTGTTGATTAGCAACTCCCTCACTCCAGTTACATTGCAAATAATTGAAGTGCAATTATGGGTAGCTGAAAGCTAAGAGGAAAGTCACTTGGATTTCCAGGCTAAAGTCCCAGCTTAAGGAGGCTCTGAACAGCCTCTCCTCCTCCAGGATCACTGCACAAGTGAACCCTATTTAGAAGGAGTAAAGCCCACAGCCCCAGGGAAAGTTAATCAAAAGATGTCTTTTGGTTGTGCATTTGTATGGATGGACAGGATCTCTCAAGTGGAGATGGGTTGGGACTTTATTAGAGTGACTGATGTGTGTGAGAAGAAAAATCTGGGGCATCAGCAGCCATGCTACCTGCATGACACCATCCTGGCACCACCCGTTTCTCCATTTCACTTGGATTTTATGAGCTTCTGCACCATTTCTGTTGACTATGAACATCTGCATTTATCCTGGGGAGACCTGAGTACTCCAGACATCTCTGACTTTAACATTTATTGTCAAGGACAGCAAAGCACTGATCCTGCCACAGTGATGAGATTCACCTTGAGACTCAGTGCAATTCCCACCAGCACACAGAGTCACTCTCGGCACCTTTCAGTGCTTCAGATAAGCACATTCCCACTCTTACCCATATCACTGTGCATTGGGATAAAGACTACAGCAGCAGCCTCTCCCTCTCTACCCAAGATGGATTTCATTAGAGTCTTTCTACTGGCCAGGGTCTTGCAAGTCCCTCTGAATTACAAAAAAAAGATGTTTCAACAGACAGTAAGTGAAAGTGAATCAGATTTGGAGAGGAAAATGCATTCTTCAAGAGTGTAATAAAACATACATTGACTAGGGATTTTGTTTAAGGGGAACTATTTTGTCTTGGGTTGGAAGTCTTGTGAACCCTTACTACAGCCTGCAGGGCATTGCTTGCATATCATAAACCTCAATGCTTCTCAGTAAACAGCGTGTGTACATTTGTAACCATGTAAATAACTGCGTGCATAACTGCATACAGAATGTATGGTTAGATACTTAAACATAGTCTTAGAAGTCCTTAGAACAATAGGCTGAACCAGATGGCAATATAGTCCCACAGGAGAACCTAATGCAGTAATACAGAACTTCTGGCATAAGAAGCACAGTTGTAAGAGAAGGATAAAATCTGTTACATTTAAGAATGATGCCTAGGCATTAACTTTCGTTTTTTAAGTGAATAGCTTAAGTAATATTTATTTTGTGAGGTAATCTTCTTGTTTCCTCTCACAAGCTTAGGTCTAGGACTGCTATTACCATTATATTCTCCCAGATTGCCTTCTCCAGTGTGTTATCCTCCTCCATTCAGAGGCCCTGGACCTTTGGTGGCCTGCACAGCCCTATAATCACCTGCTAAAATTTGCACTGTTCAGCCTCACAGAGGCTGAAACACACCATGGATTTGTCATCTTCTTGCTAACTCCTGTTGAGAGCTTGTGAGAAGAAACTCAGCTCCCTTTCAATCTAGCTTCAGGTGATGGAGTATCTCAGGAACATTTCCTTCTGCATTGCGTTGGTCAGCCATATCTTCAGCTTATTTAACTCTTTCCTTTGATCACTTGTAGGAGGTGAAAGACCCCAGCTTGCTCTACCTGAGCTGTAATGAGGGTGCAGAGTATAGTGTAGCTGGTTTCCACTTTGTAGTCTCTAAGATACTCAGAGGTACAGGGATTTCATTAAAGCTTATTTTATGTCACCTCCTATCCAAATCTAAGGAATAAATAACATGTTGCAAGGAGTTTTTGCAAATGAAATCTCTTGTTCTAAGCTAGTAAAAAGATCAAATTCTAATTCTAAATTCAGGACTGATACTAATTTTCTCCAAAACTTTAAAGATCCCAGAAAAAAACTGTTATGCACTGAAAATATAAAGAATCTCCAAAAAGAAAAACACCATATCTGAACTCAAACATTTTATATGTGCCATCACCCCTGTTTGTGAAGTTAATTAGCCGCAGAGGTGTGCCTTGTCCTCTCCTTTGTCCCACCAGGATCCAGAACATCCTGGGCTGTCTACCAGCAGCCTGAGATCAGAGCAACATGCCCAAGGAGATCCGAGAAGCTTTGGTAAACCCATGTAACAAAGCAAGCAAAAGGAAGCAGGATGATGTAGTACTGGAGAGAGACCTGCCAGAGGAAGACTCTGAAGACATCACATATGAGCCAGACCTGGAGTTTGAAGAGCACGATGGGATCCTTATGCTGAAGGAATCAGATCTCCAGAATCCCAGCATCCATTTAACAGCAACAAAGCTAAAGCAAATGAAAAAGCACTTTTTTTTTACCCCCTCATACATATCTGTAGACAGGCTCTGGCATCAGCTGCATGACCTTGCAAGCTTTTATTGCCAATATGAATCACACCAACTGCCAGTTGATCACAAGCTAGTAAGAGACATGGAACAATGAAGGTTTTGCCCACAAACTAAAATCACTAGATCTCTTTCCCAAAGTATTTTATTTAAGCATATGCTATGATAGAATTGGTGAGCTAATAATAAAATATGTGACAAGTTCTGGACAGTGTTATAGATAACAAGATGTGTTCTCTAGTGAAGGATGCCCTACCAAGGATGATTGAAGGGATCACTGGGATGTGGTATCGCTGCAGTCTCAACAGGCTCACTTTCTAAGGGCCACAGTATTACTTTACTGGGTTTTAGTGATCCTTTGTGCAGACTTATACTGATCAAAATGAACTCTACAAACCCCCCTTCTGGTGCAGCTCAGCGCTATGGCATGTGCTCAGGAAAATTAATGTGTGCCCTAGCAGACTTTCTGTGGCTCTGTTCAACAGCCACAAAGGTGCTGAATTTCACATCCCATTATCTGCAACATAGAAAAAGGGTCTCTGGCCAACCTTCCAAGTGTTCCCTGTAAAATATGCCTCATTTTCATTTAGGGCATCACAGCCTACTGACAATAATCAACACTTTTGCCACAGTGCAAGGGAGCACTTGTGTAAATGTGCACCAAGCCCCCAGGCTTTGCTAAACCCAAACAAGAAACTCTCCTGTCCTTCCAGACATGGTATTGTCCATAACTTCCCTCCCAGCAGCAAACTGTGCCTGGACTTACTCCAGCCCTGCAGAACAGCACAAGACCCTAGCTCATTCTTTGCTGCTTGCAACATCTAAATCCATTTCAATTCCTCAATCAAAATTAATTGTAGGTTTCCAGTTCTTAAATCCTTGGAACCTCCAGACTGTCCCACACCTTTTCCCAGTGCTGTACTGAAATACGTAATAAACTAAGTGCATCTATGCAGAAAGAATCTAGAAAAAGTTCAGAATGCAGTCAAACTCTGGGATATCTTTTCTTTTGCCTATTCAGATTGCTCTCCCAGTACTGCACAAACCAGTAAATTCTGATGACTCCTATAGACATGGAAGTGATTTCCAGCAACAGAAGAAAGGGCACAAACCACCACTCTGTGCTTGATCCCAGTACTGCTCATCATCTTCTACTTGGGACATCCCTCAGCCACTGATGTCACCTGCTCTGGACCAAGTCTCCATCCAGTGTCCTCAGGGCTAGCAGAAACAAGGCTGGTGAGTTGTGCCAACCAGCAGAGAATCCCACCCTTCTTTGAATTTTATTTCCACTGTATACTGGAAGTAAAAAGTGCTTTAAAAGAAAATTAAGGATTATAGGTTGAGCTTTGGAAGGGGCTGGTTCATACACCATAATCAATCTCATACCACACAGTCACCTAAATGGCACTTTTTCACAGACAACCTAGCAAAAGTTAACAAGCTCATTGTCCTCAATCTGTCTCTGAATGCAGTGTAAATCATAATGTCTATGCACAATATCTATGCACATTTCAGGTTTTGTTTAGGCCCTTGATATCTGTTTGTTCAAAAATAGCTTGGACACAGACTTCCTCAACAGCAAATCTACTTACACTTAAGCAAACATGCTGTTTGTTGTTATGGTGCACTGCAAGTTTAATGCAGAAATATTCACAGGAAAAAAAAGAGAATGATTTAGCTCTGGTTTCCTGGCATCCAGACTCTCTCTCCCTTTTATTTTTTAACCACAACATTTTGCTAAGCAGGTTTATCTTGATGGAAAACCATACATAGCACATACAGAGCCTGCACATTGTATGCATCCACAAACAATAACCCTAGCATCTTTTTTAAGAAGATTTTTTTTCTTTAACCCCTGAACAAAAATCATACATCAGCAAACACAGAAAGTTAACATCAAGGACTAAAACAAGAAAGGCCAGACAAACTCTGCAGTAATTTTCTTTTGACATTTACGCTTTAATAGATTCCAGAGCCCCATAATTTCTAGGCTGTCTGAAATGGCCATTTGACAGATTTTCACCCTGATGAAAAGTCATATACTTCAGAGAAAAAATGCAAAATAAAAACAAACAACCTTCCCCCCATTCAACAGAGTGGCCCTGAAGCGTGCAAAATAAAGACTGAATATTCCAAATTCAACTCACAACCACCTACAACTCTGCCCAGGCTACAAGGTTGTTAGACAAAAAGGAAAATCTGGGCAGGAGCTTGAGTCCTCTCCTTTTAATAGCATTAATTCTGTGACTCCCTGTGGCTTAGAGGTGAGAAGCTCTGTAGTGCTGCTCATGCACCACATCTATGCCAGTACAAGTGCAAAGACATCACCTGGTTCATGCTGGACCCAAAGCAATGGCATATTCCAGCATCCAGGCAGTGTCCAAGGCAGGTGGTTTTCTGCAGACTGCATTAATGCCCAGACTTCAGGTCAGGCAGAAACTTCAGTCCTTTGTGGGTATATGCCAAGACTCATCTTACATACTCATGCTATATTCATGCATTAGGCTCTGCTGCCTTGCTACTGGACAGTGAAATCTCCTATCTGTGTAAATCAGCTCCTGGAAATGGAGATTTCAAGCTCTAAGTCTTTCAGGTCAAAACTCAGCTTCCTTCTGCATATGGCAGCATCCTCTCTACAGAAAGCAGAAATGATGTCAACCTGTCAAGACAGTTTCACACTGGATCCTCATCCATTACTTGGCAGCAAACTGCTGACAGCCTGTTCAATGACTACAATGACTTCTTAATGAGCACAAACCTCCCTGTTCTGACCTTCTTCCCCTCTCCCTTACTCCATGCTCTCCTTGGCAGAGCAGCTCAGCAGCAAGAGTGGCACAGAGAAATGCAAAGGCACAACTCACTTCTAAGCCCTTCAGCACTGGTTGGCACTTGTACCCTTTGAAGTACCCTTGGATAAGGACTGAGGCAGAGAGTCCATCCTCTGACAAACGACTTGCAATGATTTCTTTGGATGTCAGGGAGGCATTTTGCATTAATCCTGACTGTGCCACATCTGCACTCTGGATTAAGGGAGGCTTTTATTTTCCAGAGCTGTCAATCTGGTATTTTTCCTTGCTCGATAAATTCACTTTTTTCTATAAACAAAAAAATAACAAAGAAAGAAGATGATGAACTACACGGCGATTTAGTCCTGAAATTTCTGGCTGCTTTTCCTTTCCTAGTGAGAGATCAAGACATACTGCTACAACTTCATTCAGCAAGGTCTTATGGAAATCTCATTTTGATAGTAAAATGATGTTTCCAAATGTATGTTTTGCTCATTGATGAACTCACCCTCATTTATCTCTCCTATTGGACAGAAAAGAAACAATAAATTATTCCAACCCAGAAAGCAAATAGCCAGTGACAAAAAAATAAAAGGAGCAGATTGCCACTTGCTTTTCACTTATCTGCCTAAACATTTCAAAATATCTTCTTAGTATGTAAAATAAGTCTGGTGCAGCTTTAGCTGGGGGCCTACTATGGCTGCATCTTCATGGCAATAGTAGTAAGACATGGCAGCCAGAACAGTCCAGCCTCAATTCTTCCTTCTTTTCTCATAGTTTCTTCTGCCACAAGACCTGATAACAGAGTAATATTAGGTGACCCATTCAATTTTTCAACTGTTGGTTAAAGCTGGAGCTGTCTTTCCTTTGGATGAAGATGGTAACCAATTATTGAAACAAAAATCCAGGAAGCACTTCAAAACTTCATTAGAAATAAAGCTGGCATAAGCAAGGCTAACTGGGGCCTAAAATAGTTTTTTTTAGGCTACTAGCCAGGCAAACAGACTTACAGAAGGTGGTGCAAGCACCACAAAAAGCAAAACCATACTTTATTTTTTGCAATTATTTTTCAGCAAGCACAGAGTATACTCTTCACGTTGGTGCACTGGCTGACAAACCCTTCCAGGGGGTATGATGTGATTTGGCAGTGTAGATGAAAAAAAACACCAGCAGAAGGGAAATCAGGACAAGGGATTTGTAATGGAGACTGGCAAGTTCCAGGGACCCAATTTTTAATGACATAATTTTAAGGAAATTCCACACTGGATATCATAAGATCATAGAAATGCTGGTTGGAAGCAATCTCTAAAAGTCCTCAGTCCAACCTTCCACTCATAGCAAGACTATTGCTGACAGTGGGTCAGGTCAGCCAACGCTTTGTCTGGCCAAGTCTTGAAAGTCTCCAAGGACAGAGATACCATGACAGCTTGGGTAAGCAGGAGTGCTTCCAGTGCTGCTCCACCCTCCTCAGAAAAAAATTTTCCTTATGTCTAATTTAAACCTCCCAAGCTGTAATTTGTTATTGCTCACTGTTCTATCATGTGGTGTTCCTTGGAGTTTGACACTGACATCTTTATAACTGCCCTTCAAATAGCTGTAGGAGCCTATTCAATCACCCATCCTCTTCACTAGTCTAAACCAGCCTGCATCCCTTTCCAAAAAACATTCTCAAAGCTCTTTAGTGTCTTGGCTGCAAATGCAGATGGCTCTGAACTTCACCCCAGTGTGACAGCCCCTGCATGGAGCTTGGTATGATCATACTGATCTTCTATTCAAACTCCCTTTCAACTAAGCTAATTTCACATCTCAGGTACCCTCTTACAGCAATGGGCTCTATTGCTTAATGAATGACATCTTATGTGGAAAAGGCAATTCTATTCATTATTTTTCAGTTCAGTTTTGCTTTCCCTGAATATCTCTAGGGCTTGGAGCAAGGAGACTGAGCAGTTCTTTACCAATCTTCACCTCAGCATATCTATTTCACTGTATTTCATCACTGTTTCCCTTGATCATCTACGAAAAGTATGAGTAAAATAAACATTTATTTAAGGCAAAGATTTGAAACACTTTGGCTTTTTGGTTTTGTTTTTCTTTTGTTTTTAATTCACTGCATCCTTTTGATATTAAGCAGAAACTGTAGATTATGGATGATTGTAGCAGGTATGTGCCAGGCTGACTCAGAGGGAGAAAACCCACCACACAAACCTCATCAGCCATTCCTGTGGCACCCTGGATTCTCACTGGCAATCCTCCATACAACAACTGATCATGTCTGAGCTTGCTCAGCTGATGAGATAAGGTGAGCACACAACCCAAGCAGTGATGGCTCTTGGCCAGGGAGAAGTCACACATGCTGGCAAACTCAACTCAAGTGAGTTGGTTTTCTTTCAAGAAAAAAGAAATAGTAGCAGAATGTGTTATTCCTTAAGAACAGCACAAGTAACTGTCTACTGCAAACACAAGTCAAGGTTCCTCCTTAAAGCTGCCCAATGATTTCAGGTAATAATTTTATTTAAGATTGAAAACTCTACTCTTGATTTGTCCCATAAGTGGGAGAACAGAGCAGCAAACAAGGAGAAAGGAGCATGGAGTCCTGGTCTGGGCTCTCCCACTGACTAGCAGAGTAAACTTTTGCAAGTCACTAACATTGGTTTCTCCTAACACTAGCTCTTTATTTAGTAGTCTCTGTGGTCTCTATAGGACATCCCTTAACCTGTACAGATATTATATCCTCTACAGTGAGTCCTGATCTCATTTCAGAATCTGATACTGCTGCTAATCAAAGTAATTCCCAGGATATCAGTATTTTTACCCTATTCCTAAATGCTTAAGATTTATCCATGTCCTGCCTTTCTTCTCATGCCTTTGGGACTAATTGCTTTTTGGAAGAAAAGACAAAGTACTAATTCATTTTTTTTTCTATTATGCTTGTGATTATTCAAATTAAATTTCTGGGTTTGATTCTCTCTGATATTCTCAATGACCTTCAAGCGCCAAGTAATTCATCTGAGTCTTTCGTGGATTAAGAATACCCTAAGTGAGCTGCACAGGGATCAACAGAGGTGGAACTGCTTTTATCTTATTTCAGCTATCTGATAGTTAGCTACCACATCTCTCCAGTTTGTCTCCTTCCCTCACACTGAGGTAAGAGAGGCAGGAGCATCTGGAGAACAACAGCCAGAGCTGGCAGTTTGAGACAGCTGAGCTGAACTGCCCTCTGAATGTGACTGTTTTGTCCTCTGATAAAAAACTAAGCCCTAAATGATGAGATACCAAATCCTGAGACTGTTAACAGAGGATGAGATGAGTATCACCCTGTCGGTCTGATCTAAAGCCTAATGAAATAAATGAGGAAATTCCTATTGAATGCCAGGAATCAGGTTCCACCCTGCATTATTAACTAGTACATGAAACTGTCTCTGGGTCTGCTCCAAAGCGCAGTGGAATCAACAGCATCTCACTAACCCATGTTAACAGGCATTGGATTAGGGCTGTGCTGGCAGATCAATAGCATACTAGTGCAATATCTTTTACATTAAACATGTCTGGGTCTGTTTGCTCCAAGTTCAAAATATAGAGAACAAAATAACTTTACCCTTTAAAAAACGAACCCAAAGTCCTGTAGCCTGAGCAGGGTCTGGCTCTTTTTTCCTTTTCTCTTTTCCCAAATAACCACTAGCCACACTGTGGAATGGAATTTATTTGGAAGACAATTGCTCAAAATCAAATTAATTACTCCTACTCTCTTTACTTACGAATTCAAACTCTTAAAAGTCACTCCAAGCAGTTTGGATTTCACTAATGATGGAGAGCTACTGGGACTTGAGGACTCTTTTCTGCTATATTGTTACATAGCAAATATGATTTACTCCTGTACCATCATTTCTTTTCTTAATGTTATAGTATTTTTCTAAGGGAGACATCTTTTTCTTTTCATTAACAGATAATAAAGAGAAAACCACTGTGTTTAATGTGGTGTAGACTGTTTGATTTAAACAATAGATTCTTTTCCTAGTTCTACATTCTGAAAATTTTTATTGGGAAAATGACAGTAGCTAAGCGAGTGAGTTATAGAAGCCATAGCTGAACTGAAGCTGAGTTGATTTCTTTTCCTATTTGGCTGAAACCAAGAGAATTATGTCACTTTTGTTACACTGCTTTCCCAGTCCCCATGTTTATCTTACACAAATGGGCTTGCATAACTAAAGCAATCAGGGGCTGTCAGCTGAGCTGCCTTAGCAGGCTGTGTGCATGCTCTTAGCACAATTGGGAAGTGGGCTGTGTTGGTTCAGAACCATTTCTGGTGGTCAGACCTTCCTGCTGGTAATGTGGGTACCACAGCTCAGTGCATTGGTGGCTAGTGCATCGTTTTCAACAGCCATACGTGGTCTGCTGGGCTCCTCCAAAGGAGCAGGCTTCAGTACACATTCCAGTATCTCCCACTCCTTCGTGTAGCACAACCTCCCTACCAAGACTTTCATGACTTTAAGCTTTCCAGCAGTGAAATGAACCTGCCAAGTACAGCAGCATAAACCTGCTGTGATCCTCCCAATCACCAGGAACCAGGCAGCGGTGGAACACAGGCAACCAACAAGCTGGAGTTTCTGCAACATCATTCACCCACCCACCCCCTTCCCCACTGCATCCAGCAGCAAAATGTGCAAAGAAAACTGCCACCTCTCCCACACAGAGGGACATGGGGGAATTTAATTGCTGTTACTGGTTGATCAAAGGCTTGATTCAGTAAGACTGACTCGGTGCCGAGTGAAGTCAATGGGAAGCCCTCCCATAGACTTCAGTGGGCTGTGGATGAGACATTATATTCATAGACTATTATTATTATAACTGATTTATATGAATGCCATGTGTGCTAAAACAATACAAAAGAGCAGAACATTGAAAAAAAATAAATCTTAATTACATCTTTTCCAAGTAACGTGTCGCAAATTTCTGGTAATCTGAATAAGTGCTGGTCCAGATGGCTGCTCTCTTCCTCTCCCTTGTGTCAATCTACTCCATACAATATTTGGGGTGCAGCTAGAGGGAAATTATTGCATTATTCACTGTCCCTCTCCACAAATGTATCTTTTTTTTGTTTTACTTCTCTTTTCTCTCTGCTATTTTATTTCCCTGAATCACTGGAATAATTTAATAAAGCCAGCAAAGAAGCCAGATGTTTCTGTTGTAAAGACAAGCACAGTACCTGTAAGTCATGGAGGAAGCTTAATAAACATGAAGTGCCTATTCTTTAAAACATTCCAGATTTTTGCATTCAATTTTCGTTTTGAAATACGCCAGAGGTCTTCAAAGATGTTGCTACTTTTCAACATCATAATGTTCCTATCAAAGCAGGAACTCATCAAATCCATTCAGTAACAAAGCTACTAATCCCAAACTTTTCTTCCAAGCCTCTTTTTTCCATGTAATTTCATAGCATCAGGATGTCCTGCCACAGTTTAACAAAGTAAGCCAAAAATTCCATGGGATATAGCTTTTTCTAAGAATGCTTTACCTCAGCTTGCCAGTTACAGAAAGATCAATTGATTTCTAGCCATTGAAAAATAAAATCAAATTAAAAAAAAAAGAAACCAGAAACAACACATAATTCTAAAAACAGTCACCTTTTAGGGATCTGTAAGAACTCTGCCAGACCAGCATATTTGTGGAATAGCAAAAACACATGGAACTTTAGTATAATAAAGACAAATAAATAGCAGCTTCATGACAGATACTGTTGAATGGCTTGAACCTTCCCCTGCTGGCCAACTAGCAGATAATAGGAGGACATTACCAACTTTAGTTTTCTGTCATTTAAATAAAAAATGACCCTATACCTCCACCCTTACCAAATTTCTGAAACAGTTCCACCACCACCTTTCAGGGAGATATCCTAGGTCCTTTAGGTGAAAGTAATTCTCCTGCCCATCCCACAGGATCACAGCCTGGGTGGGTGTCCTCATCTATTGTCTATTGTCTATAGGTCTTACGTCTTCACGTTCAGCCCTAGATGAAAGTCTTCCACATTTTTCCAGCAAAGTATCCATAAAACATGGCCTTCCTTTCCATTCACACACTTAAAACCCCTGCCTCTCTTTATCTGTTTAAGTACTCATGTCACCTTTTGTCTTAGCTTCAGATAAACAGCTATTTTGAGCACATATTCCTCCAGAAGATTGCTACAAATCCCATCATTTTGATGATCTTACCCATACCTCTATTTTGCAATCTTGTCCTATTTGGCTACCAAATAGAAACTATTTGTCTTCACCTCTTCAAGGACAACCTCTTTCTACTGGTAATCTCTTATTTGGTATCAAAGGGTTAATTTACATTTCCACAATGTCCCATGATTGTCATCTCTGGTTACATTTTCAATGAAGTTCACTTGCCCAGTCTCTTCTGTTTTCTCTTACACCTCATTGCCTCCAGTGACTCTGTCTTAAAACTCTCCTTCTTCTAAAATAAAAGTGTCAAGAGATTTGGTTGCCAGGACACCCAGAGCACTGAAGTGGCAAAGTCCACTCTCCTGATCTTTTTCTGCATGCCCTCATCATCATGAGCTTCAACAAGACCAAGTGCAGGGTCCTACACCTGGGTCGGAACAATCCCCACTATCAATACAGGCTAGGGGATGAGATGATGGAGAGCAGCCCTGCAGAAAA
Organism: Bucco capensis; assembly: GCA_013396975.1. Taxonomy (NCBI): domain Eukaryota; kingdom Metazoa; phylum Chordata; class Aves; order Piciformes; family Bucconidae; genus Bucco; species Bucco capensis. The sequence goes on from VWZO01000732.1 coordinate 527,434, forward strand.
GGACTTGGGGGTGCTGGTGGACAAGAAGCTGGACATGAGCAAACAGTGCACACTGGCAGCCCAGAAGGCTAATCGCATCCTGGGCTGCATCAAANCAGATGCTCAGCTGGAAGACCTTAAGGGTGATGCCTGACTTTCTGTGCAGTTGTGATGGATGCTGTTGCATTACAAATCTGAATTTACGATTCATTCTTCTGCTATTCATCACACTTCTCCTGTCATTTCTGTGACTTCTGAGTCAGTATCAGATGTTTCAAGCAACTAATCACAAATTAATAAATAATGAAAAGCATGTGCTAGCAGTTCATAAATTAACCTATGGCATGTCCTGCCTTCCCATAAATTGTCTGCTGAACAGTTATGAGGAGAACTAACGCTGTTACAAAACTATTTTCTTTTAACTAATAATTTGACCAGCTTAAGACAACAGTTGCATCTAGGCATTTATTAGATAAAATACACTCATTTTTAAAGCAAACATCCAAACCCGCTTCATAATTTGCAATAATGGCAGAGAGGAGTTAGTGGTTATCCATTGAAACAAAACTATTTTGGCAAACAAGGGAATTTATTAGAAAGGAGAACTTGGAGAGCTTTTATGCATTGATAACACATATTAGTCTCATATTTCCTAAATATACAAAGCAAAAAAAATTATTATATACTAAAACAAATCAGTCCTATGCAGTAAACTTCAGAAAATGAGGTGTCTGTTTATTAAAGACACATCCTGAATATTTCAGGATTTTGTTAACTTAGATTGTCAACTCTAATACGTGATTATGGACAAGACAACTGCCTATCTGTAAATGTCAACATATTCTTTAATTCTTTTTTGATGTACATAAAAAAAAGCATATTGTGATGATTTTAAGTGGATTTGAACAATAAAAGTAGAATGTTTACTGCCTGCCTGGGAAGCCTAGCATTATGCCTTCAAAAAGGCAAAACACAAAACATTGAGCAAAAAGCAGTAAGACAATAGTGCCAGAGAGTGATAAACACTTGGTATTTTAACCTGCTTGGCTGTGAGGGGTGACTGAACACAGAAAGATGAAAGGAAGACAGACCAGCTGGAAAGAAATATTGAAGTGACAGTAGGATGAAAGTGAATGAGACAGAATAGAAATAGCTTTTACAGACTTGATCTGAGGAATACTGCATGGGTGATAAGACAAATAAGCAAAACCACTGTAAAAAGCAGAATGAGCCAAACATTTTTAAAACATTAACATCCTGCATGTTGTTGAATTTTTTAAAAAACAGGTATTATCAGTTCCAAGAAATGAGAGTAAATATTTCTAGTGCAAAAAAAATGTTTGTTCAATCAGTTCTAAGAATTTTTAAAACCCAACATTTTGAAGTAGCTCTACCAGGAAGGCAGGAAAGAAGCAACTCAGTAGCTTTACCCTACCAGCTCTTCAGGAAGTTATCCTTTTGTATTCCAACATTGCCATAGAAGTTATGAGAAATTGTGTCCTGAAATTTTGGGTAGATCTAGGTGGAAACATGAAGGGTGGGCTCCATCAATGGGAATACATGCTTAGGATCCGGAGAGTGCTCATATTTTAATTACTAATCTAAACTTTCCCTGAAAATATTAGCCAGAAGGTTGTCCTACCCACACAATGACTTTAGTGGTACACCACACAGGATTAGGCAGTGCTCCTGGGCAAAAAGAATAGGGAAATCTTGCTCAGACATGGTGTACTTACTAGGCAGGTCTTATTTTGGGGGGTTTTAGCTTGTGTGGCAGATAAACCATTTGGATCTCAGCCCATAACTGCCTCAGCAATTTGTTAACACAAATAATAGTGATAGTGGGGTACAAAGTAATGATTTCAATCAGCACCTTGTGGGCTTGGTAGCACCATTCCAGATCTTAGAAATATTGGTGATGCTACTTCCTACTCAGTGTAATTTTTACAAGCACAGTAACCTTCCATCCTCTTCTTTCAAATACACACTGTCTTTTAGACCTTCGCACTTGTGGAAGTCCAGGGGAGATTTTTCTCTTTCTCTGACTGAGACTGGATCAGGCCTCAACTTGGCAAGGGAAACACTCTAAGCACACACAAAAAATGTACATTTGGGAAGAATCCTGAGTTGTTTTCTTAAAGAAAAAAATTTTGTAGAGCACAGAACAGGAAATAATGTACTCATGGATGGTTTCCTCCTCCAAAGCAGCTCATGCACTGCAGCTGAGACAACACATACGGTGGCACTGGAGTGGGGTTTCCCCACATCCCTCAGATGGGGTTTCACAGCATTAAGAGAGCTGCAGCTGGAAGTAAAGATGGTTTTCAAGGTGTGTCCACTGAAGGTGGAAGAATTCAGTAGTCTTCTTCACAAGCTGGAGCTGGTTTTCTCAGTGGGATGTGCTACTGCTTGCTCTCTGCTTTGAGAAGGGATGTCTGCTTTTCAGTAGGCTATTGACGTATTTTCATTCTCTGTGGTTTCCTCACAGAAACCAGACACAAAGCCAGTGATGGATAGTCCCACACCAGAAAGCCGTTTCAGCAGCCTGGGCAGCGACGCCATACAGAGAGGAGGACGCTCGGCCCATCAAGTCAAACACTGGCCTGAAGATTGATCTATTCTGGAATTCCTGTCTGATGTACTGACCATTAAGTTATGCAAACATGCTAATTCACAACACAGAATAAAGTAACTGCCTCCTGCCTTTCCAGGAATGTTTAATTTGGGGCCCAGCAGGGAGAAGGCTTTCTGTTAACATGAACATTTTGTTAGTTTTAGCAACAGAGAATGTAAACTACAATGGAAAAAGTAATGAATGAATATTGAGAAGGAAGCTCAAGGTTGAAATCCATGTCTTCCAATAAATCAAAATGTGTCTGAGGGGTTAGCAACACAGGCATATGGACTTTAAGAATTATTTCTTCTTTTGCAAAAGCCAGAAGAGTGCCAGGAGGATTGTTTGTAGTCCACTGTGCCTTAAGCACAGATCCCCAAAGTAAGTAGGAGCTCTTACTGAACAGGAATTTGGCACCTAAGTATCTTGGAAGATCGGAGTCTTTGCCTGCAACTCGCTAAGGCATTGTACCTATTGGCAGGTACTCTACAAACCCAGACAGAAAACAATACCTGCTCAGAAGATCTAATAATTTAAATAAAGAGTGGATGAAAGGAGGTGTTTGCAATTTCTTGGGGCTACACTCAGACCGCTGAAGGCAGGCCAAAATGATTCAGGAATTTCCAGAGGTCATATGGAGAGTCTGTGGCAGACTTTGGAAAAACTCCTAGATGTTTAATCATCATTTTCCTTATACTCATTCCTTTCCCTTGCTCAATGTCTTTAGCACTCTGTCCATTTTTAAAGGTCTTTTCCCTACAGACAATGATCACAGCTCTCATCCTGGCATCTAAGTTGAGCCTCTAAGAGGAACAGTGGCAGAGGGAACACATAAAAAGGAGGAACACAGGCGTCCACACAGCAGAGCTACTAGGACATCCATCACACCTTTAGTTTTCCGTGAGGGCAACCCACTCCCCACCTCCTGTGCTTCTCAAATCTACAGCACCATGAACTCATCAGCCACTCGATGATTTGCTACTGTGCCTCCTGTGCTCCCATCATTCTTCCATTTCCCAGAACCAAACTTCAACAAAGAGCTCATCCATCCCACTCTATGGATTAACATCCCACTTTTTTCTCCAGCTGCAGAGGCCATGCATTGATCTCTGCCTCAGAGGCTGCTCCTCAGTCCTGTTCTTAACTCTCTTTATCCCCACCCAGAAGCATGCTGCCAGCACAGCCCGCAGCACTCTGCTTACACAATGCTACTGAGGTGAGAGGGGTTTTCCCTTCTTCCCTCTTCCAAAATTGTCAAGTGCTTTCCCTAGATCAAAGGAGAAGCAAATTAGTCAATCACACCACTAATGCAGTAGTGGCACGTCAGCTTCCCAGAACGGCTGTGTGCATGCTGCCAGCTAACCACAGGTGTAACCTACTTCTACAAGCAGAGCTATCCATCATTCCTGACATAAACCATCAAACTTGGAGGAAGAGGCCCCTCTAGCCCAGCTCCAGAGTTTCTGGGGCAGAAAAGCCACAGTAGGCTTGATGTTTAAATACATTTGTTGACTCAGTCCTGGCTGGGCCAAAGCAAGCAGGGTGGAGCACAGAGCAGTCACTGGTGAGTGCCCTGCACAGTGTGGATACCCCATGCTGCAGCAACATGGGCAGAAAGCATGGCAATCCCACAGCTTGATGCTATCACATGTACACCGTGGTGGGAAACTTTCCTAAACAGTGCTTGGCATCCTTTCCCCCTTTCCCATCATTTCAGGTTTTCTGGCTTTACTGGGAGCAATGACTACCATGCTATCACCTGGGGCAGTTGCTCTGGGCAGCTGTGCAGGTGATGTGTCCCAGCTGCTGCTGAAGCCCTGTGACCACCTATCAGCCAGGGCATGAATTCCACATGCCTATGTACACCTCTCCAGCCAAAAATACTTTCCTCCCTCTCCGCTTGTCTCCTTCTAAAGCTTCACAGGCTTGATGAGTTGGTTTTGGTTAAACTTTATAAATCATTTTGTTATTTCCTTTACATGTGTGTGAATGCAGAAATAAAGTGATGTGAGGGGCAGGAAATTCTTCTGGTTTACATCTTCAGTATTCAGCTGGATGTGCAAAGTGGGTAAGAAGGAACTTAATCACGGTGGTTTTGAGGTTTTGAGACTATGGGGAGCAGGCTAAACTGCTTCCTGACCATGATTTACATTGAGTTGAATCTAATGGTACAAATATCTCTGCAGTGATGAACCTCCTCTCTAGCTACAGCAACAACCAATTTGGCATCTTCTCCACTTCTTTCCCCAACCACTTTTATAGCAAAAACACAGGAAAAAAAAATCTTTTTTTAATAAACAGACCTAACTCCTTGTTTTCACATGATAACGAGCCCCAGGATGTTATCAAAACAGAGCAACATGTGTCGCTAGTAGCAGGAACACCATCTGCAGCCCTGCGCTCCAGCACCCTTCTTCAGAGGCAGCAAAGGGCACGAAACCTCTGATCAGCCTGTGTCCCCAGCTCACATTGGCGTGCCTAAAAATAAACATGTTGCAGCCTGACAAGTAGTTATATCTCATTGGCACCGGCACTGTTCTCGCAGGGCAGAGGCAAGAGGCCAAGGCAAGGGGATCTGCTACCAAGTCCATATTCCCACAGCTTCCCAAGTAGCAGGGTGGGAGCTGGTGGAGAGGAGGGTTACACCACACCACCCCTGAGCAGGACAGCAATTCTTAGCTCTCTGCTTGCACTCAGCATGAGTTAAAACAATTCTTTGTCATCTTTGCTTGTTGTTGGAAGAGCAGCATTGTCACACTGAGGCCAAGTGAGCACCTGACATTGCATGCTGGGGAGGATCTGTCCCTGCACATCCTGGACCTCACACCTTTCAGCATATCTAGAGACTAGCTCACAGTGCCTAAAACAGGTATGCATGAAAAATAATGCCCTGTGGTGCCCAGTTCAGGCCAGTGCTTCTGATGGATGTTCAGGTGGTTGCTTTCTGCAGAGTAAAGCCTAGGTGTCAAAGTTTGTATCTTGAGAGCAGAGCAGCATAAAAAATCAGAAGTCTCCTACAAACAGGCCTCTGCTGCATGACACTGATTGCTCTTGGCCAAGAAGTATTCTGAGTGGAAAGCTCAAGCGGAGTTTGGTTCAAGCTTAATAAATTATGTTCATTTTCCAGCACATTGTTTTGGCTGATAAATCACAGCTTCATGCACCATTACCATGTAATGATTGGAATATTTAATCAAAGGCCAGCTTTTTGTATCACGTACCTTTGAAAAACCAGATTTGCTCGCTGGAACAGTTTTGAACCATTACGCACACTTATCAGCAAGAATCTTTGCTTTATGTCAAGTGTTGCAATATTTAAAGTCCTTACAGCCAAACAAGATTTGGGAAAAATGAGTGGCTCACTTAGCTTGACAAATGCAAAAGGATTTGTGATGTTACTTGAAAGGATTGCAGGAAAATAAAAGAAAAATTAGGAGAACAAACAATTCTGCATTTACAACCAATTATCATAAATGCTCATTTGGTTTGGGTTTGGATCTCTGAGTAAAATCAAGAGTCTTTTGTTCTAGATGCTGTAAGGCATTGTTCTGAAGACAGAGAGTAATAGTTTTTGTTTGTTTTTCTCAGAGGATGCCTCTCTGACAGTATCTGCCTCTCCACTCCAGAGTCACCTTTTTGAGCCCTGAAGTCCACACTATAAGGTTGCCATTGATGCAAATAGGAGCTCTCTAGCCAGAAAGCATTTTGGTACCCAACGAGAAACCCAGTCCTTGTCTTGGTGATCAGGATGGCTCAGATGTAGAGGGATTCAGCTGCTTCACAGTATGGTCCATTTGCAGGGATCCTAAACTCAGCCCTGCCCAAGAGCAGGCCAGAGAGCATCTCCTCCTGCCTTCTTTAACTCACTGGGTTGGTAGCCATGAAACAGCTGGCAGGAAGGTTCTCTGCACTTGAACATACGAAAACCACCTCACTTGTTTCTGCCTCATGCTTTCATAACCCTGAGGAAAAACTGTTTGGAATGGTTTCTCAACGAAAGTATAGAGCTATCGAAAGCTAAAAATTAAAAGTACCTCCTACAGAACGGTAAATCAAAGGTATGTACAACTGAATACAAATCTGAACTTAAACAGGGTTTCATAACTCCCTCCTGAGTACAATTTGTGCTCCTGGATAGGAATAAAGTCTCATATTTCCAGAGTAGTGGGTGCTTTTGTTTTCTTCTCGAAATGCTTGGTTGAACAGCAGTACAGAGCTGTAAAAATAGGTTTATTTTAATGTGCTTTATGGGTCTGGTTGTTAACAGAAAAGGCCCGAGGGCTGTGTGAGTCTGTGCTTGTGCACTTCTGCACTAAACTTTTATGTGTGCAATCTCCCACACTGTGTAAATGGTGTATGTGGCCACATGAACCATTTGCTGTGCCCCAAACAAGCTTCTGTTCCGGCACAGAGACAACAGCCAGTGTCAGTGTGGTGGCCATCAGCACCCACGTGCTAGTGGATCTCCACTTTCCAAAATCCAGGCACTAGGGACCTAGAGGCATGGGCGAGGTTGTACATGTGCAGAATATACAGGTACAACTGAAACAACATTATGCAATGAAAGGGCAAATGTTTCTACCTGTCATTGCCCTTGTAAGTCATATTTTCCTTGATCTTGTCTTCCCCTGCTTGCTGAACAGCCTTTTCTCTCCCATTTTTCCTGCCTTTAAACCTATGGTGAGAACCTCAGATGTGAACTCCCAAACTTTTGGGGTTTCCAAATCCATGTACAGATACAGTCTGGTTCCAATTAAGTGTCAGATCATCTGCTGTGACTCAAAACAAGAAAGACAGCACTCAGCTTTCCGATGACAGCAGTGCTGTAAATCTGACCCAGGACCCAGTTGCTCTGTTTCAGTCCACTCTGGTTATGAACTTCCAAAGCAGATGTGAAGAGATTTGTTCCCAAATGAAGAAAAGGACATAAAGACCACTCAAAATAGCAGAAATTGCAATACCAGGCCATATACCTTCAGCCAACAGCTCCATGTTGCAAAGTGTAAATGTGTCACTAAAGGGCTGTCATCCTCAGTGGGTCTGTAGGTACACATGGGTCTCCAAACTACTACATGTGGCTCCAGAGACATTAATAGAACAGTCAAAAGCTAGCATGCTTTCTTGATACTTTACATCAACATTACTGTCCTTAGCACAGTAAACAGATTTGTTTTAAATGAATGGTGTTTGGCACACAGAGGAGAAATAAAAATAAAATTAATTTCATTTTTTCCATGGTAACAGTTCTCTAGCTCACCCAAGTTGAGTTTTCCAGAAAGCTAAGTACTTTCCACCATAACTGTTCTTATTGGACTAGAAGATGGCAATGTCTTTCTTATTCAAATAAAAAGGAATGGAATTAGTTTGCTAAAGACTTCCAGTTCCTAGAGGGTGGGCATGCTGATATGCTTTCCAGACCCTGGCACAGTCTTCTTATATTTTCACTGGAAAATGTTTTTACCCTGATGAAATATCCTGGTTTTAAACCCTTGTAGTAGGGCTTGCTTGACTAGAACCCAGAAGTCACCTACAGACAAGAGACCTTCTGACCTGTGTTCCATGCTCAAAGAGCTGTGGAAATCTACAAACATCCATGTCCTACATCTCCGGAGTTTCTGATCACAGAGCCTAGAAGATGCTCTCTAAATTGTCATCCCTGTCCTCTTGAGAGGCCAATCATCATCTTTGCCTATCTGATCAGTTGGTTCTTTCTTCCAAATCCCCTATCAAGGATACTGCAGGCAGAAGCTAGACAGAAAGCAGATGATGACACAGCTTCACACAAAATGAGGTTCACATTTTACTGAATCTGGCAGTTTCTCTCTCTGTTAGTTCTGACAATAGTTTTATTGGGAAAGTTCCTCAGAGCCAAGACAAAGGTTTTCTTCACAGTCAGAGATAGGAGACCTTATCCTTCAGGATATCCAGGGAATCTTAGACTTTACTTCCAATCTTCCTGGCTCAAAAGAGGTATGAAAAAAGCCCTACAAGTTGTGTGTTGCCTGCTGAACTTGTGCGGGATGGACAAGTCTCTCCTGACTGATCAAAAATTTCATCCTGGACCAAAGTAGTTTTCCTAGAGCTTTATCAAAACCCATATATTTCTCCCAAATCTTCCATGTCAAAGAGTAATTGTTTTCCAGCAACATCAATGGAAATATTTTTCAGCAAGTTCACTCCCATCTCTCTGGCATTATGTACACTTCACTCCCATATTCCTATGAGAAAACCAATGAGGCTTGCATCACACCTTGTGGGTGGACCAGGGAGCTCAGGTAGATTGCTCTGTGACCTCCTCGGTAGCAATGACAAAGAATTAGTGTCCTGATTTCATATCACTCGCTACGAGTCCTTAAATGTACTTGTTCCCTAGGGAACTTTGTCCTGAAGTCTCTAACCACAGACCTGGAAATGATTTTAAATATATTATAACAAATGTTGTTAATCACACCCACTCTCTTACAGCATGGCCTGTAAAACAAGGATAGAGAGTGAAGAGGACTTCCTACCTCCCATGTACTGGCAGCACATGCATTTCCTGTTGGAGAGCTATACATTTCACTGGGAAGGGATGCTCTCTAGTGGCTAGAGTATGAGACAGGGGAAAAAGGAGATCTTAACATTTCACTTCCTGTCGCTCCTATCGGTATGAGGAGGCAACTCATCCCTTCCCACTGTGCCTGCTTTCCCCACACGTCTGTGGCTTGCAGCGATCCCTCTGTGAAGTGGGCAAGGCTTAAATGGTGTTTGGAAGGGGATTTTTAGGTTAAAGCTAAGCACTGTCGCCAAGTTGCATTAGATCAGAGTGAAGATAGGAAGAAGTGAAAACTGGCACTAACAGAGAAGGGTCTGAAATGCTCCTGTCAGACCTTCCTTCTCTTTTTAAGTCACAGAAACTGTTCTTTGACTCCTTATCTTTACCAAAGGCATCACAGATTTTTATATAATTAAAATTTCCTTGATAATTGCCAAGGATTTACAATGTGAAATGGTTTAATTTTTCTTATATTATGTCTTGGCATCAAAGAATCTGCACTCGTTTCCTAAGTATGGGATAAAGATGATTTCTAGTGGGAGACAAATGAATCAAGACCTTGACACCCCCATTTTTTTCTTTCTCTCTTTCTCTTTTCCTTTCCTTTCCTTCTTTTTTTTTTTTAATACATCTGGTTATTATTGAACAGAGGCTTTCATGTTTTAATGATAAATTGTCTTCTCCCGCTGTAACAATGTCCCCAGACGGCTTGTCTTGGCTGAAATGTCTTCTAAGAGCATCTGCTTTTGATCTATAGGGGTTTTAAATCTTTGGATCTAATCTCTAGCCTGACTGACTTGAAAGCTGATTTCCACAAAAGCAGAGTGTGAAACTTGTAGAAACGCTTTAGTGGAATTACTTGAAATTGTTAAAGAGACCATCTTGACAATAATCAGTGCATCCTCATGACTTTTTTTCTCCATATTTACATATATACACATGGATACCAAAAATATAAGAAAGAGACATAAGAAATGAATTTCTGTTTTACAAATGCCTCAGTGGTATTTCCATGTAATCTGCATATGTTGTGGCTTAATACTCTAATAACGAAGGACTGGAAGCTTTCCAGAGCACAATATTTATGTCATGTATATCAATTGAGGTAATTGCCAATTATATTGATATGTCAATTAAAGTCAAGTGACTTTTAGAAGTTATGCCTGCTATTAATTTAGTTACATGATTACACTGTAAGTGTATTTATAAAAGTCGAATCTTAAATTTCTTGGTATTGTTCACATGCAGTACATCCAGCACATAATCACCATGTTAATTTTGCTCTTTTGGCCCACTTTACGCTGCAAGTCATGGAGCACTATAAAAACAGAGAAGATAAAATCCAGCACAGAGCTCTCTTCCTTGGTGGCATGGTGTTGGCACATTGTCTGCCTTCATTTGAAGTACGCTGAGTAGATTTTGATTTCACCCCAGCACAAATGAAAATAGGAGCTGGCTAGTATATGCATGAGATTTCTGTGGCTAGGTAAAAAACAACTGTGGTCAAATGAAAGAGAACCTCGTAATACTGCAATATATTGAGATAGATACATTTTTCTGTGTGTGTGTTTGTGTGTGTGTATGATAAATATCCTCCAAGAGTTCATTTGTCTATCAAATCCTATGTAGTATATTGTCACACATTAACAACACTGACAGACCCTACAGGGCTGAGAGTTTAGGTTTTCCTGGGATTAATCTGAAGTTAGGACAAATTCAGGATAGTTTGAGCAGAGAAGCTTTTCTGCATGAACTCTCTGGTTAGAATATAATAGAAGCCAGACCCCAGCCTCCTTGGCTTGAGGTTTGCAAAACCAAATCATAACAACCAATGAGGTTTTGCTAAACCAAAGCACCCCCTGTTTTCTCATCACAAAGATGAGATAAAAGGGAATCTTTAATTCAACCTTTTAGTCCTTGCACCTTAGTAGTGGTGCTGAAATAGAACCAAATGAAGACATATCCCCATTATCTCCCATTTAGAGTCCGTGTTTCTAACGGAATAATCTTAAGTGAGCTTTCAAAGCCCCAGCATGCAGCCTCTCCCAAACCATCTGTAGATTTCCCCAAAGCTCAAGGTTGAAAATGAATTATCAGAGGCTTCATCAAAACTTCTATTTCTGTGGCTGACTGGGCCAAAGACAGGATGGAAATAACCATTTCATAACCTTTCAGCACTGCTGCTTCTGTCCAAACCCAAACTCCAACACACTGATAGGATGTGAGAAGCAATCAAAAACAACACTGGAAAAAGACAAATCTGCCCTAGTAGTAAGGCTCAACTTGGCTTTGGGTTTGGTCCCAGGCTTGAGGAAATATTCAGGGAAAGCAGAGTTATTTCCTTAGATTCATTTGCCCATTTCTCATTAGCAAAGCATTTTGATACTCTGCAATCCGATGCCTAGCCATGGTTTCTGACTCTCTGCAAGAAAATAGAGTGAATCATTTCTAGGATGTTATAAAACTGGACTGATAGAGTATACATGGGGAATGGAAAAAGGCAAGAAGCCTTAAACTGAGCCAAGAGGCTCACTTACTCTAGGAAATGAGCACTGTGTATCACAGAATTTTTCTCTCTCTTTCAAGATGATCATCAAGAGATAAGATTCTCCCTGGACTAGAGTGTTAACTGAAGCATCTTGCATTAAATGTGTATTTTATGGGGAGCTTACAAACTGAACCATTATCTACAAGTTTTTCTGCTGTCACAGTTGTTGTTGCTTTGACCCAAAAAATGTAATCCTTGAGCTAACTGAGGAGCCAAGAGTTCAATTCAGGATGCCCTCTCCAGGCACAATTTCTATTCATTTTAGTCACAACTGCTACTAAAGGGTTTGTTTTGTGGGGTGATGAAGGAACTAATACAAAGATACTCCAGCCACTAAACAGAAATGACAATACTGCTCAGGTTTCCTGAGCTAGTTTCTGGCAGAGACATTAGAAACCATTACTTGCTGCTGCTTTGCTCCAGCCAACTCTAATCAAAGGGGAGTTTCAACTGCATGTGACCCAAATCTGAGCCACTGATTTGTCAGTTTAATTGCTTTGTTGTGGATGCAACTACTTTGATTGTAAATCCCCATGTCACTTAGGGTATCATGTAAAACATTTTTGATAGTGCATGCAATGTCTGCTCTTAAATACTACAGAAGAGAACAGACCTGAGCATCTAAGATTACCCCAGTGACAGACAGCACACAGAGGGATAAAGAATGAGGAGACAGGATGCAAGAAGGTTCCCTGGGATGCAGGGACAGCTGGGACACAGGACAGACATGCTTGGTGTTTCCTCTGGACAAAACCATTGCAACGAAATGTCTGGAAAATCTGTCCACAACATCAGAGAGAAGAGCCCAGTGCCTGCCTTACTCTACCAGATAAGTATCTAGTCCTTCCACCATAAGGACTGGTCAACCAGAGTGGGTATCCACAGCCACACGGCACTCGAGGTCTCTGGCTGCTGCATGGGGTCAGCATGGGGCATGCACTGCTTCATCAGGAGCCTAAAGCTGAGCAGCCAGCCACAGCTGGCAGCACACATATCCCCCCTGTGCTGCAGTATCACTCTGCAGATTTGCTAACTCTCCTGTTGAGTGCAGTTACGCATTAGGACTGCTAATACGCAGTGATTTTGCCTTAAGCTTGAAAGCACCAGAGGTTAAACTGATTTTGATATAAGAGCCTACAAGGAACACTCTATTTAAAAAGCCTATGCATCACTGGCTACAACTGAAAGGATGATGAGTGGTAGGAGGAGATGAAAGGTGGTTCAGACATGGGTATGATGACAACAGTAAAGGGAAATTAAATACACTGCAGGGAAATAGAAGTCATAATCATCTTGGGTTTGCAGCTCATGAACAGTGAAAAGCTTATGTGATGAAACAGCAGGTAGAAGTGCCTTGAGACTCAAGTTTTAAGGCCCCAAGAGTTTCAACTTGACATTCAAGCCTTTTAAACTTTTATGAGGGCATCCAATAATTCCTCCTACTCAGCCCCCACCTCCCTCCCCGCCTGATGTGCTGGTCATTTGATTTACACACCTTCCTGAATGTACAATGAATTCCAGGGAAAGCATGCAGAAACCATTGCAGGTCTGTAATTAGCCTTCATGCAGCTTAACCTCTCACATAATTAATGTCCAGCCACAATGCAAAAGGCTACTGCACCTTTGGCTGGTGAAAACTGACACAGCCCCACCAAAGACTACAGGATCCAGGGCTGTTTTTATCTGGAGAAGTACAACACAGCCATTCCCCAAACATGCTGTCTGCTGGATGCAGGCAGGAAAATCTTGCTAATCCACACAGGGCTAATTTATATGCTTGAGCATCCTCCCATGAAAATTATTAGCCTCATAGCACACTCTCTGCCAGCAAAGACTTCCCAGCAGAGGATTACAACTATATCACTTCCACTGCTACCCTCCGCTGGCTCCTCTGCTACACAAGCACATGAGCACATTCACCAGAAGCCACTGGAAATGCAAAATGACAACAACATCTTTCCTGACCATGTCAGATGAACCAACAGTACAACAGATCCTATAATTAAAATGCTTTTGTGCTAATTTTATCCATGTTCTAATTATACTAATGGATTTTCTAATTACGGCATGCTAATTATACCACAATTAGAGATGATTATGTTAATTATCTAGCTCTGCACTAATGCCACTTTTATTAGATACAAATCTCTTTTTTTTTAGTCTTAAATAATACTGATGATTCCTTAAAAATTATTGAAAGCAACAGTGCCCATTCTCTTCATTTTCCCCATCTTAACCACTGCTTCCTTTGTTGTAACTTCAGAAAATACAGATGGTCAGTGATTTCAGTCATGGCCATTAATTTGAGATCCTCAGTCTGATGAGCACAGTTTGAGAGACCTAGCAGCTAGATGTAGAACACCTTAAGCAGCTTCAGGACTGGCAAGAAATCCAGCACATACATGTCCTGTTCCTTCTCTAGTGCCATCACTAACAGGGCCAGGTCAGAGAGACTCTGGGAGACATTTCCAATCTATACAAACTGTTGGAGACTGTCTGGTAACACACAGCTTAGAGTGCCACAGCATCACAAGCATCTGTGAACTCTGGAGAATGTGACCATGATCACAGAAGACAAAATCCAGTCTTCAGAGAAGACACAGGAGAGTTGCCATGCCTCAAATTGTGAACATGAACTCAAGAGTCAATATTGTGCTTGAGGCATTATGGAAAAGAGAAGTTGTCTATGTCAAGATCCCATTCACTAAGCAAAAATCAAGGGAAGGTTGCTTTGGTTCTGGTGTGCAAAAGGATCCCTTGCAGCATGCTTGACATCTGGATAAACACAAAGATGGGCTGCCTATCTCACCTGTTATTGGTTATGAGCACATGGGGTTACGGAAAGAAATCTGAGCTCTGGAAGGGGACAAAGAAGGAGAGTTTAGGAACAGATCAGTTTTGAAAAATGGGGATGTTTAAAATAGTACATATGGATTATTAGGTAGAAAGAGAGGTGAAATACACATTGGACTTGAATTCCTAACACACTTCCACAGATGTTGCATCAGCCTACAATCACCAGTGAACATTGTCAGACACATGCCAGGGTCAGACCTTGATTGTATTTTGGCAACACTTCAGCATCTTTTAACAAATCATACCGGAATTTTTTTGTGCAAGTGTTTTTTCCAAGACAACTTGGGCTTCTCATTCAGTGTTCTCTACAGCCTAATTTCTTTTGTCCTTTCTAACTGTGCTCCCTTTGTATCTACCTGTCTCAGTAGCTCTCTGGTAACTTCTAAACCCCTAGGCCAGTTTCCATCAAAATGATGGGAGAGTAAGGCCACTAACTCCTACATATTTCATGAAGAGAAATAATCAGAAGAGAAAAAAAATCTGCTAAAAAATCACTAAAGAAACAGCATGGCTGCAGCACATAATCAACCCTTACTAGATACTGATAATCCAGCCAAAAATAATTTCCTGTAGAAATATGGTCACAGTGGCTCAAACCTTCAAAGAATAACAGTTTGATACAGAATAAAAAGGTGCTAAGGATTCTGCTCAGCATCTACAAACATAGTCCTGTGTGGCTGTGTATAGATACACCATACCCAGGGGACAGATCTTAACAACTTCCAATAGCCATATGGCTCCAAATATCATGTCTGATTCTTTATGAGACTTTGAAACTAGACTTTTGGTTGGTTTTGGTTTTGGTTTTCAGATGTATCCTTGTCACAGCTGCAGGTACTCAGGATGCTCCTATAAACCTACTTCTTGCATCTCAGCTGCCTAACAGGCTTGCTGCACCCATGAGATGCAGGTTTTGTCTTCCAGTGTCAATACATCCTTAACATGCCCATGAGCTCAAGTGCTTCAAGCATGTAAACTGGGAGAAAGTCAACAAACAATAAGAGCCATGCTTCTGCTCTTCAAAGCATGAGCCAACTGCCTTTGATGCTATACAGAAAACTTCCTTGTTCTTACTTTTCTAATTCCTGCACATCTGATTGCAACATATGGCCAGTTTCAGCAACTGACAAAATATTCCCTTTTGTATTTTATTTACATCACAGCTTTCTGGAGCCACAGACCACTTTGACCTAGCAAACAGACTACTGAGCAGCAGTGACATGCCTTCTGTTTAAAAACAAAACACAACACAACAGCAACAGGAGAAACCTAGCATCCCTCACCCACAAATTTCCATCACTTCATGCTGGATGGCTACTGTGTTGGTTTATTCTGGTTTTGATGATTCTCTTTTCACTCATGGTTTGGCCAAGATATAGACAGACAGATACTGGGAGCATCTGAAACAGATTACCACTGCTGCTGCTCTACGGGAGACTCCAGATAACTGACATACTGGGCAGAGGAAAGGGCCTGAAAAGTAAGACCTCCCATTGATAGTCTGAATACTTACAGGGTTGTATATGTAAATCAAATTGTGTTAAAATTTGGTATTCATTCCCCAACTGATCTATCCCTAAAACTTCCCAATGAGAGGTCCAACCTAAACTCCTACTGCAATTATTGCCATAATTTCCCAACACTCAGATTATACTTTCCTCAGTAGATCTCACAGAACTTTTGCAAAGCAAGTTGGTGTTTTTTTCCCCACTGCAGAGGAGAGGTGATTTACTCAGAGCCACCACAGCAGTGCAGTGGCAGGGCTGCAGACAGAATCCAGGTCTACTAGGGCACTCATTAAACATGACCTGGGATGTCTCATATACTGAGCGTGAGACCCACCAACTGCTGCCTCTCAAAAGGCCATTAATATGTGTTTTGTAGACATGCACAGAGGTCACACATCAGTGGGATCATCAACAGCATCAACAGAAACTGTGCGGGAACTCACTCCTGCAGGACAAACTGGAGATTTGAGGGAACTTATTTTTCTCTTCCTGGGACAATTTGCAAACGCAGGATGGAATACTCTTAGAAACCAACACATCCCATTGACATTAATCATGTATTTCATGCCCCTGCAAGCAACAGGCTAAACAGTTGTAGCGGCCTGAGCATCAAAGAGAGGAAGAGAATGTTAATCCCATTTAGAGTTAATTGGAAAAGTAGTCTTCCTGCAAAATAAACAAAGGAAAAATTTAAAAATCTTAGGGCAGTGATTGCTTGGGTGTGTTGTGTTCCCATTTTCTCCAGAGACTAAATTCCCTGCTTAAATCTTCCACAAAGCACCAGGGTGGTGGTTGTTTCATGAGGCTGGCTGGCCAGTGAGCCTGACGAGAGGCTGCTGTAGCTGGGAGCTCAACCCACAGAGGTTAACCAAACTACAGCTCCAAAGGGGATATTATATAAATGTACCCAAATTGAAACATTACCCACTTTTTTCCCCCTTTTCCTGAAACATCCTCCTTTTCAGGATTTTTAAGACAAACAAACTTTTTCTCCCTGCTTTCAAGAAGCATACCCTTTCCCATAACAAAAAAAAAAGCAATGAAAAAGCATGCTCACTTTTGCTGTTTTCGAGGACACTCACTGGCTCTGGGGAGAGCAGGCAGCTCCCTGCATTGGCTCTGGGTTTGCACACCACCTCCAGAGCACCAGCCACAGCTATGCTGGCCCTCGCCGAGGATGGGGAAGCCACAGCTGCTTCTCCTCTGAGTTCCCTTTCCCTTCCCTTCTCTTCTCTTCCCTTCCCGCACTGCCCACACTTGCGGAGTGAGGAATGCAGAAGCTCTGTGGACTCTCAGTGTGAGCTGCCCACACTAGTTTGGCACATAGTTTGGGCAGCATACTTACACACAAATCCTTTTTTTTTTCTTTCTTTTTTTCATGGAAAAATAAAGAAAACTTTATTTGACAGAGCAGCAAGCTTTACCATTGTGGGAGCTTTATTTTTCTAACTCCCATAATTTCCCCCTGCTGTGGCAGTAGGTGGGGAAAGGAGGGAGAAAGTTACTTTTTGAATTGCAGTGAGATCTTACCAGATTTCATCACTCCATTAATCCCCCTGGCATCCTGAAAATAAGACAGTATGCAAAGGGCTTGTCTTGCAGGAAGAACTTCAATTGGACTTGCTAACAAAAACTGTGGAAGTTTCTTAGATAGGGATGAAAAGTGATACTTTGGTTTTTTCTCTTTAGGCTGGAATAGGAAAACTTTTCTCAAGAAATTCACTGGGACTCATTGAGATATAACAGACTGTGTGATAAGCATTAAGCTTCTGTTCATAATGCAGAAAAAGAAATAAACAGCAATTCATTGGAGAAATGTACTGGAATAATCTCATCCCAAAATCTTGGGGACTCTTTTGCCCAAGTGACAGCATGTGGTTTTGTTTTCCAGGTCTGGTCCAGGTAAGCAGATTTTGTCAGGGAAGTCTAGAATTCTGTGGAATTTTAGGAGCTGCCAATCATTTGTTGCCAGAATATTTTAAGAGACTTTTTTTTTTGCTTGCTTTTCTATCAGACATGATTTCCTACTTTTTCCTCCCACCTAGAAGACAAATGTTTTTTCACAATATTTGAAATGTCTTCCTCTTTCCTAAAGAAACAGTAACAGGCTGAATTTTTCTGACAGCTGTAATAAGGATATCCCATATCAAACTTTCAGAGTTCAAGTATCAGCTGACATTGTTGAAACCCAAAGCCACTTTTCAACAGGGTAAATCTTCACTGATTTTCATGTGCAGCAATGTCAGATATAAAGCTATTGAGAAACTTTCTGTCTTTAAGGTCTTGTTGCTCAGGAATGTTCTACACCAATAAACAGCGAAGAAACTAACTTCTGCAGTATTTTGGGGGCTTTTTTTTCATAGTCAGCTCAAAACAGTGTGTTACATAAACTGTCACTATTCCCTTCACCTTGGACAACTTTGTATTTTGGCTGAGACTCATGTAACTACTGCTGCCTGGTATGTAGGTCTTAAATCTAAGGGGAATATCTATGATCTTCCCAGGCTCAGTGGACAGACCTCGCCAGAAATGATTCAGGCCAAGGGAGGTCTCAGTCACATAACTCTGGATGAAAGAAACTACCAGGAGATATGTCAGTGCCCAGGGACTCTCTGGTGTCAAGGGCAGGAAGACAGCAGGAATTTCTGTGGTTTAGGCAAAAATTCTTGCCAATGTGGTGTCACCTTCTCATGTAAAAAGCACACCGATCCAAAAAAATAAAAGTAATACATTTTAAACAATCCCCTTAAAAAATAAAGAAAAAAGAGAGTCACTGATCATTCGCTTTGGCATGAAGTCATTGCCAGCCTTTCCACTGCTCTTATCTGCTGGTCATTTTCTCTGGGGTTCTTTGGCCTTTTCATTCCCCAGTTTTTCATCTGTCTTTTCACTTTTCCATTACTTCGTTTTTGTTTGGTTTTGGTTGTTTTTTTTTAAATATTAAGTTGCTGGAGTTTGTGCAACTGCAATTCACCAATATAGGTGACTAGTAACAGGGCAAGAAGAAAAGGCCTCAGGTTGTGCCAGAGGAGGTTCAGGTTGGATATTAAGAGTAATTTCTCTCCTGAAAGAGTGGTTAGGCATTGGCACAGGCTGCACAGGGAAGTGGTGGAGTCATCATCCTTGGAGGGGTTCAAAATAGGTGTAGATATGGCAGTTGGGAACATGGTTTAGTGGATGTAGTGGTGTTGGGTCAACAGTTGGACTTGATGATCTTAAGAGATCTCTTCCAACCTAAATGATCCTAAGATTCCTATGATCCTATTTCTCTCCCTTCATTATAGGAGAAAGAAAAAAATTACTGTGACTACAGAGAGTCCACCTTTCCATAGCTCAAGTTAAGACAGATGTATCCAGAAGTGTCACTCCAACAAAAGCTGTTGTAAAGTCCACAGGGAGAAATGGACAGAGAAACAACAGAATTCCTGCCCCTGGAGATTTTCAGAGCTGAACTGGCCAAGGCCCTGAACAACCTGACCTGACTTTGAAAGCCCTGACTGGAGTGGAGTGTTGGACTGGAGATCTGCAGAGCTCCCTGCCAACTTAAATTATTCCATGTATTTATGAAAGAAGCTTTACAGGAGCTGGCATTTCAGAGAGATGTGCACAAAGTGCCCCATCAAAACATTTTCCAAACCACATAAAACAGGTATCATTAGAGAATTCGCAGAAGAGTCCATGAGCTGCCAGTCGCTTCCAGGGAGTCACTCAAATTCATTACCCTTGTCCTGCAGTGGCCAGTGGCAGAGGCTTCGGAGAGAAGTGTGTGGAGCCCCACAATAAATGGCTTTAGAATAACACCACCAAAGGAGAAATTCCTTCCTAATCCCAGGCAGCCAGTAATGGGTTGATGCCCTGAAGCATATGGGTTATTATCCTCATTAGATTTACACCTATGCAGCGTCACTGGGGATGTTCTCATTGCCCGTGCCAAGGACATGTTTTCTTGGCACCCATCTGAGGTGATACAGAGCTTGCTCAGGCCTTTGCTACTCAAGCTAAGCTACTGCATGCCAATAAAATCTTTACACCACACCATCTTACATTAAGCAATATATATTTATACAGTCTGTGTGGTAACAGTAAGGGTTGGTTGTTTTTTTTTTTTAAAGGCAGAAGTATGTAATAAATGACATCCCTTCAAACACACACAGACTTTACATTTCAGCACCTTCTGCCTTACAGTCCTCCTACAACCTCAGCTCCTATATTTTGTTATGAAATTTATGGGTTTATGCATACCAAAATTGTGTGTGTGGACTGTTACCTCCAGGGTGGTCTTGGAGAAAAGAAGCAAACAAGATGCTCAAATTTGATTACAGGATATAATAAAAGTCAAGACTTCTTCCAGCTCATTCTCATACAGTCCCTTGGAAGAAGAAGAAGAAAAAAGTCTCTTTTTTTTTTTTCTATAAAGGAACTGCTTTCTCCCCACCCAACAGAGCTGGCAGTGATAGCCAATTTTCCTGTGTTTGAACCTTTGAGTATGCACTTCAGAACCTCACGTGGTGAAAACTAACCCCAGAATACCCAGGAGACAGCTGAAAAACCCATTTCAAGGGCAATGCTTTGATTTCTTCACATACACAAAATTGGACTTCTTTTTTTTTTTTTTTTCTCAGTCAGGGAAAATCTCAGGTCTCTGAGTGAAGGGAAAACTGCAGCGATTACTCCTGCCTTTAGATGGCTGGATAAATATTTACCCTGTAAGGCCATATATTAAGGAATGAGCTTTTTCTCTTTTTTTTTTTTTTTTCCTCCCCAAAATACTGTTTCACTGTCTTGGCAACTGTGAATGGTCCTGGTGTCTCTCCCAGTGTGGGCGGCCATTTTGCTGATGCATCATCTCGCCTTTGCTGGAAAAGGATTAGAGACCAACACCATTCGCATCAGTGGCAAAATTCCCAGGCATTGCTTCACTGTGCCCTACATCTTATGTTGTTGCTTATGTCTCCGCAAAATAAACACAGAGCGGTCAAAATACACCTCTAGCACAAAATTAGAGCTTTCTGCACCCACCTTGCTCTTCTTTTTTCATGGTTATAATTGACTAACCAAGGGGCCGGGTTATCATGTCTGAGACTTGACCAATTTTGGTTGTGTAGGACCTAACACACAGGAGGTTTCCCAGAGCAGCTAATGAGCTAGTCCATCACCCTTTCCCCTTCACATCAGCTTCAGCTTTAGACCAGGGAACTCCACTCCCCATTCAAAACAAGTACATGTATAGAGGAAAAAGCATTTCAAAGCTGTTACTAAAAAGATTCTCTAATTCTCTTAGTCCCTGGAGGAGTGCACTTCTAATATCTCTTTGCACAGGGAGGGCCAGATTGTCATAACTTCACTGATGTTATATGGTATTTTACTCCACAAGAAGTCCCATTGGAACCAGTGAGTAAGAAGCCCATCTGGTACAAGGAGAAAAAAAGTCAAAAGAATGGAGCCGCCAAATCACGGTGGTTGGCTTTCCCCAAGTTGTTTCCCAAACCCCAGAAAAGTCCTTCATCTTGACAAAACTCTACTGCAATAGTATTGTCTGACTGCTGCTGAAATAAATAATGAGATAGAATACATGCAATTATATATAGGAAAAATGGAAAGCAGTGACTTAAGCATTGTTTTCTTGGGGAAGAGTGCTATGTGGAAAAAAATATCACAAATGCTTATCATGCATTGGTGACAGCTTGAACTAATCTAGATAAAAACACAAAATTTGAAAAGCAAAATACAAAGAGGAAATAAAAATTTGCAAGGAAAAATATACAGTAGATGCTGCCATTTCTGCAAGCTTTTGAAAAGGAAACTGAAGTTTAATTGAAATGTTGTACAACTAATTTTGTGGTATTTACTTCTTCCATAAGCAATTCCCTGACACTAGTACATATAAAATCATACAACACTGTTCTGAGAGGTCATATCCACAGCAAAATTTACTGGTAAGAACAACTGCTGGTGCATAACATATGATGAATCACAAAACAAACAGAAAAAAAAAACCTGAAAGAAATATTTTTTTTTATCACAGAACTGTTACTACAATGGTAAAGTAATGCCAACAACAGCATTTGCTGATGACAAAATTATTATTTCTATTACAAGAGAAGTTACACTGTGCATGAAAAAGCAAATTCTTCCATTTATGGGCTATTTTTCCTGGGAATTAAATTATGTTTTCCTGTACTATAAGCTTTATTTAGAAAGCACTATGGATTTCAGCACAGCCTCCCTCTTTTGCATTCATGCAAGCAGAAGTGATACTGGGTGGCAGAATGGCATGTATATAGATTACTGGAATAACAGAAAGGGAATTTACCTAAGTTTTCTTTCAGTTTTCTTTTCTCTAACATACCTTGCCTTCTCGCATTGGGCAGAAAAGTCATAAGCAACGTGAGACAGATAAGGCATTTTTCCTTTTTTTAGCTAATGAAGGTCCTATAATATGTGTTGTCCTCAGTGTAACATCTTTCGCTCATTAAGGAAACTTAGTTTTTTTCAAGGTGAATTTTCCTTCTCCCCAGCTTCCACTCCTCCTACCTGCCTCAACCTCAGCTTCATTCATCAATTGAGGGGAAAATGAAGCAACTTGGAATATATTATAGCTACTACATTCAGTAAGAGAGACTACAGAGCGATCCAGTTCCTTCCAAGCACAACAAACATGACATTGAGAAACGTGGTTGGAGTAACTCTGGATAAGCCTCACCTCTGCTCAGCAGCCAGCTCCCCATAATTTCTGGATAACAAATACAGCATTGGGTTGATAGATAAGGCAGGAGGTTTTTCATCCCTTTCATCTGAACTCTTCCCTCCAGCTGCCATTCAGCATCTTGGCCTCTAGATCTTGCATCAGAAACAGTCATTGATAGCCCCAAAGCACACACAACAGTCAAAAAGAATTAAACCAAAGACACAGATTGCACCCATCTTGAAAAAGAGCAAACACCCACAATGTGCCAGGGACAAACAACTTCAAAATGAGGGGATCTAAGATAGGAATCTGTGGGGCAATCCACTATCCATACTCCTGTGTGCTTGGGACAGATAGCAAGACAAATTGCTGAGGGAAACAGAGTTGCAGAAGTCTATTAACCTGCACTCTGTTATGCCAGCAAGGATGCTATTCCCATAAACTAGTCATGTGTAAGCAGGGTTTGAAGCCCTCACATCTTGTCTGATGCCAGTTCCCAGCAAGTTCACCACAACTGAATGTAGAGAAGGTTATGCGCTTACCTAGGAACCCTTCTCCATTTGCTATCAACACCCTTCCACGTAATACCGTGCTTCTCTCTGCATTCTATGGCATTCATGCATGGTATTTAAAAGCAAAATAAAATTATTAGGTGGCTACATTTATACCACAGAATTGGTTTTCAGAGAAGACATGTACAGTCTCATGCACCATAATGCAGGGAACACAGAAAAGCTTTATAGGCCTTCCCCTGCCCCCAAAGGAGCTGAGGATCTTTGAGCGTCCCTGCATCTGTCAAGTGTGATGTTTATTTCCTCTGTGGAACAAGCTATCTTTATGGAATGAAATGACTCCCCTTCATATATTAAAATAACACCTCCTTAGGAGAGGCTTCCATGGGCATTGGCTATAGCCAACTTCATAAAGGGAACATTTACACTGCAGAAAACTTAAAAGCCAGCTCAGGATTGGAGCAAGACCAACTGGGAAGCATGAGACCTGGACATTTCAACTTTGCTATGGAATTATGTACCAAGCAAAGGCTGGGGTTTGGTTGTTTATTGTCAGGAATTCTTAAGCAACTTTTCCATGTTTCAAAGTTTCACTGCTAGAAACAAAGAAAGCTTAAATGTGGATTTTTAATAGTACTGTTAAATTTAATAGACATTTTGTGCAGCTTTGCTCTGAAATTGTTTAATGGTTTATATACATGGCTGGCTTCATACTCTGGTGCTTTTACTTCATGCTAAACTATGTAAACCTTCTGCTGGAAACACAACTACTTTTGTATTCAGGAAGCAGGGCTTTGAAGCATAATGTGTAAAAGTGAGTGGGATTTCAACACACGATACTTATATGTCATTCTTCACCCCATATGGACAATGTACTTCTTGTCAGTGCAATGAGGTTTGCAGAGAAAACAAGCAGAAAACGTCTTTCAATATTAGTCAGCTAGTAAAAGCCTGAAATTTGGAGTACTGCATTAGGTAATCAGCTGTATAAAATGAAAGCATTTGGGTGCCTTTCTTAAACCTTCAACATACATCACAAATTTTCCCCCAATGCATTCAGAATGAAACACCTATTTTTTGATATATAGCTTCTACCGCTCACTCTTTCAACTTGGTGTCCTACCACTGAATGCTCCCTTTGCCTATGTATAGATGATGCTACCAACTCATGAACTACTAGATGCTATTACTCATAAGCTAGATCAGCCTGTTTTTCAACCTCTTTTTTAAACCACTTACTTATAAAATACGGATTAGAGGTGTAATTCTGGGGCTTCACACTAGGATACAAGAATCTTCAGTTTAATTCTTGATTCTGCCAAATAACTCCTCGGTAACCTGAACAACCTTAGCTTCAATACTGAACTTGACTTTGAAGCTGTCCTTCATTTAAGTGGTAAACTGGACTAGATAACCTCCAGAGATGCCTTCCAATTGAAATTATTCTATCTTTCTCTGATTAGATGGTGCTTATTGGTATGCAATGAGGATTACACTTCCCTGCTGCCAAGAATGTTGTTGAGGAGAAATCATAGAGTGACTGAGAGGAGTTTGTGCTTCATGACGATGGAATCTTTAGAAATATGACCTAAAAGCACCAATGATCAATTTTGAAAATGCTTGATTGACAAAAATATGTTCCTCAGAATTCTCCCATCAACTTTTGCAGACTCAAGGAGCTCTGACATAGCAGAGCTGAGTTCTGGTCCTGCAATGTTCCTCTTTGCTGCTTGTGAGTATTTGCCAGGATAGAATTGGTGAGCACATTAGGAATACAAAAACACAGGAGAAGCATTCTGAATTTCTTCAGGGCAATTGTAGTAACTAGTATATCAGCAAAAAAGCACTTTCTCATGGTAATGATCCACTTGAGACCTACTACCCAATTCATAGCAAGTAATCTCTTCAAAAGACAATAGCCTCCATCCTTAGTGAAAAACTGAGGATTGGTAGATCCTTCCATAGCTATCGGCATGGATACATAAAGTTGAGTTAGAGAGTCATAAACCCCCTAAATTGAAATTGTCTACTCAAAGGTTATTTACACATACAGACAACAAAACCCAATGTGATGAGGAGTACACCTGGGTTGTATAAATCCTTATGTCTCATACCAATCAATCACTTGTGAAGCATCCTCTTTCTGCGATGAGAGCTTTGTGCTCTACACACACTGCTAGGTCTGCCTACACTATTTCTAAAATATCAGTTATTAAATCCCTCTTAATACTCTTTGTATCATTACAGCATCTGAGAAATCTTCCTCCACTTCATCAAGTAACAAGACAAGCACTTTAGCCCTGGTAAGTCATTCTTTCTTCCCTTACTGAATGGGCCAGTCACTTCAGAAATTTTATTTTCCCTTCTTCTGTGTGGAGATACTAAAAAAAATCACATTTATAAAGTGAATATATGCTCTTCTGAAGTGTATCTTGTCCCATGCATAACAGGGTACATCAAAGGATTTACACTTCAGTCTCCTTTTGGGAAAAAAAAAACACAACAAACAACAAAACACCAAACAAACAGAAGACAGAACCACTCCTCCTTTCTTAGCTCATTTTCTGAAGGACAAAGAGAGTAAATGCTATATTTTGAGAGCTGCTACCATGTTTGGGCTCCTCCACATGCAAGGGAAACTTGGGCAAAGAGTTCTTGTAAGTACAAGTATCTTGTCAGAGAGTCATGAATCCACATGGAGTGCAGTAAGCACTTTGCCACTGCTTTCACATGGAACATTCAGCTCCTTTAATGACAGCCAGCAGCACCATGCTGACAGATTAGCAGAGAAATGGAAGGACAGGTGTCTAGTTCTTCAGACCTGCTTTAAGAGACAAAGATGAACTGTTTCTGCACCATGAGCTTGCAGAACCCTGTCACCTATCTGCTTGCCACTCATTCCACTAGAATGTTCCTACCTACCCATATACTTTAATCTTTCCATTATTGCCACCGGATCACTTACATACTATCAATATAAGCACAGGTTAAAAGCTTTTAAGCTATTTCTTCATTTCCTAGTATAAAAAGTGGGGGAACAAAGAAAAACCAAAACAGCATTATAGCTTACAGAGAACATTTTACCTAAGAAGTTCAGAGAGCACTGAACTTGCAGACCCAAAATCAGGACTTGTTTAGTTCCTGAGTTCCCAGAAATTCCAAAAGCAAGTGTATGTCAAAAAGTATATATGTACATAAAAGAAAGGGCTTTCAGGAAAAATCACTTTGTCAGGACATAAGCATCTAGTGTGGGTTCTGACCAAACCAAAGCAGCCCACCCTAGCTCTTAGGAAATACAGAGATACTGACCTAGTCCGTGTCCTTCTTCTCAGCTCTCCCAGCCACGATGCTTACTCTCCATTCCACCTTGTCCATTATGCCAGCATTTTACTTAATGTGTAAATTTAAGCCAAGAATTACCTTTTCACCAAATACCATGAAGCCTATGTCCGCATTCCCAAGCCTGAAAGAATTAAGCAATTCCCTTGTGATTCCTATCTTATACTCCTATCTTACACCTAGACGTCCACCTGTTTCCATCTGTTGCACAGAATATACCATTCTTCTTCTAATTCAGCATTGGAAAGCTGATACCTTTCTGAAAGCCATTACAGCCTGCTTGGCAAGGAGAATCGAAGCTACATTTCACAGGCTGACCATGTGCGTTCAAAGGTTTCAAAGCTTCAGTTTCCTGCTCATAGAAGAAACTTTCTTTTTAACTCACTCTCAAGAACGCTAGAGAAAGCCAGGGCTATCTGACATATTTTGGCTTGATGTAACTAATACTTCATGGTCTGATGATAAACATAACAGGCCATAAGCGGAGTATTATGCCGAAATTGTATGTAAGGCATTAATTGTTGGGAGCTGGAATTGAAATCAGATGGCCTACTTCAGATTGACATAACCCAACAGGTTGCTTTTCACACCTGAGTGGCAAATAAATCAGTGTTGATCTGACAGCACGTGATGTTGTGCTGCTTATCACAGCACTGGCGCAAATGGATTGGGAAAAAAACACACATACATACATAAATACATGGAAATTATTCAGGCTCCGTGCTGCTGCAGCAAATACATGGAAATCATTCAGGCTCTGTGTTGCTGCAGCTGCTAAGCTTTTACATTAGGGACTATTTTAAAGCTCTTTAAAAAGAAACATTTTGTCTCAGCTTTAATGTGACCAAGCAACTGTACTTTCCATGTTTGCCAACTCACTTTTTCTTTCTTGGGATGTCTCCCTGAGCTAAGAAGAGCTTTTCCAAACCCTGCTGTACAATTCAGAAGCCTTACTAACACCACCTGGACAATACTACCCTGTCAAAGATCAGATCCTTTGTGTGAGTGCTTCATCAGGACAGCTAAGGAAATTAGTCCTGGCTGTAGCCAACTGGTCTGTGCATAGCTTGGGGATGAAGGAAGTAGAAGTTAAAGGACTGAAAGGGAGCAGAGGGAGAGAGAACTGTTGCTGAAAATTATTTTTGGTAGAAACTGGACTGCTACAACAGACTCTCAGTGTTAGAAAAGGCATCATTAAGTGGAACACACTTATGAAAGCAAAGAAACTTGGGCAATTAAGATGGTTGTATTAGTTCAAATAGTCTATAGGAGGAGGTATCATTTGATTGACATTAATTGCTTCTATTAGAGCTGCGTGTACTATACTTCAGCCAGGCACCAATAGAGACATACAATCCATGGATTAAGCAGAGGACAGTGGCTCTTTTGTAGCTCTTCGAGTGCATTTGGAGCTGAATGAAAATCCTTGAAGCATGGTGCTGGACTGTAAAGAAATCTCAATGGAGGTTAACATCACAGGTGGAAATACTCTCCTGAAAGGTCTTGCCACCTGCTCTAATTGCTGAGTTTAAATGTTTCAAGGCTTTTGCATCTGTACGCAACATCTCTCTCAGATGTAGTCATAGAGAAAGGTCCATCTGAGCCTCTCTGGCCTATTGGTCACCTTAGTAAATGTCTCCCAGTCAAAGATTCATGAAGACATCAACTGCTTGACTTCCCTTCCAGCACTCATGATTCCCCATCCTCATCAGCCTTATATCCACTAAAAGCAGATGGCCAGAGGAGCAGCATTTCTCACAGCTGCTGCACGAAGTCCAAATTCACATCTCAGAAGACACTTGGAGCACTACGCGAGCATAGAAAAAATAAATCAATTCCTGTCTCTTCTTCCTCCCCTGATACTAGGGCTCAGAAATTTCCTGAAGGCAGAAACAGCTTCCCTGCCCACATTCCACAACCCCATTGAGAAGTTCTAACAGTGGGAGAAAATAAACTTCAATGTGGCTTTAAACAAGAGGCTTAGACAAGTTGTCTAATTTTTAGATAACTAAAATTAGATGAGATAAATCGGTCTCTCATAATTTTCCCAACAAAAACCAGAGATATTAGCACTTCCCTATGAGCATATTCTGATGAAAACATGGTGAAATGTTCAGATGCAGTCAAAGCATGACATGAAAGAATCTTCAGAGATGTTCTTCAGGGAACAGATCTGTCATTGCAGGAGTTTGAAGAAGGACCCTGATAAAGATACCAAACAGCTCACTCCAGGGTGGACAAATAGTTGACATTACGTTGTCTGTTTTTTTAAACTCATTGTCAGCAGTCATGGGAAATATTGCTTTAGGTTGCCTTGAGAAGACTTTTATTTTTAACTGGAAGGGTTTTTTTTGTTTTAGTCAAATACAAGTTTTTGGTTTAGGATTCCCAAATTCAAGTGTCTCACTTCATTTCTTAGAGATTTTCCACCCTCTAAACAAAACCCTTTTAAAGATAAGTAGGTATATACAACTTTTCGACAGATTTCCAAATTCATTTTATGTTGAAATAAGAAATCTAAATGTTTCTTTCCAAAAAGATTAAACCAGCACCTTGAGTGGAGCCATGAGGATGGGGCAGGGACATCTCCCCTCGGCACAGATTTCCAAACACTCTCAATTAACTCAAAACCATCTTTTCCCAGGAAACAATGTATTTCCCCCCATATATCTGATCTCTACTGGGGGCAGAAGGACCTCAGGCCTGATCCTGCTCCTCTGTGGGGGGAAAGCCCTGTGCTGGAGGTACTGTCCCTCCATCACGGGGATGATTTTAACTGCCTGGCCTGTTACACTTAGAGACAATCATAAAAAGGGAAGTGCAGTTACATTTGAGGAGCAGTTTATAAATATTAAACAGCTTTAAAACATCAAAGTATTGACTGAAGTGGGAAAATAGTATCTTTATTACCAGCCCTTTCCCCTTGCTAAAAGAGGATGCAGGGAGGAAGGGCGAGCATGGGTTTTATCGGGGAAGTCAGGAACAATTTATAGGAGCTCAGTGACCTGCACTTTGAACTGGGCTCTCCACCTATGCTCTGTAGCATCCTATAAAAAGATACATCATTATCTCCCTCGCTGCAGCCAGCCACTCCAACAGGAAGGGCAGGCTGACTGCAATGCCTGAGGAAATACCTGAACTGTTAAAGGCAGACAGAGGTCCTCCTTTTTATTTGCTATTTTATGTGCAGTTCGCTGCACAGGATTTCTTCACAGTATCTCAGGAATAATGATTTGGCCCTTCTGAAAGGCAGCTCTAGCTGTAAAAACTATCCAGAGGGAAATCTGAAAAGGATTCTCATCATTGATGCCATGATTTATTTTGGTCTTTATAGATGAGAGAAGAAAGATGCCATGGCCAATCTTCACAGCTGTACCCTGCCTGAGGACCTGAACCACAGACAGCATTGAACCCACACCTCCCAAAAGCCTTTAAGCACTAGAGCTGCTTAAAGCATACAAATTGCTGAAAGGATACAGCACAGCAACAAGAGACTTTGCATCCAAGCCACGATGATCCCAGGGCACTCTCATCCCTTCCCAGAGCTCTCCATCTCAGGGGGTTGCCCACAGAAACTCTGCCTCCTGCTAATCCAGCCCAGCAGCAACTCCTTCCCTCAGCTCTCTGAGATATGCAATATGTTCTGTGGCTCACTGCCATGTAGAAAATGTGGGGATCCTGCAGGAAGACTGGCCACTAGTACCTCTAACCTGACCTAAGCCATGGGCAAAATTGTAATCAGTAAAAGAGTCATCAGTTCAATTGATAACACATCATCTTCACAGCTACATTGTGACACACCCTTGCAAGATCAAGACTCCTTCTGTACATGGTTACTATTTATTTATAGCATGCAACAAAAATTCACAGTAACACAGGGAGGCCAGAGCTGAGACCACGATAGGAACTATAAAATGATCTTATCACTGACAACAGTAGGGTTTGCATAAGGAGCAGTTTTCTATGAGAAAACAGCAATACTAGAAGGTTTCTCAGAAGTATGCTGATATTGGCAAAATAGCAAGGAAAATTATCAAAATCTTTGATTAAAAGAGAGTGGGACAATGCAAAAGGCGAGTCAGTCTTAAACAATTTGACATCACAGAAACGGACCTGACAACTTCACTTCTCAATTTCCTGAGTGCATTCTTCCAATTCTTTGTTTCACTGCAAACTTAGACATTTCAGGTTTCACTCTGACTACCAAGGTAAAGCCTGGCTCCGTGATGCTCCCAGTGGGAGAGTGGTCAGATTCCTTGATAAGTTTCATCTGCAATGTCCATACATAAGTAAGACCGACAGCATGGAGTGTATCAAAGCGGTTCACCCAACCTTGCCTCCTAGACCAGCCCTAACCTCTTTCTGTGGAATGATGGCAATATCCAGATGATGAAAATGTGCCAGGTGAGTTCAGCAACAAGTATGCACCTCTCTGCAGATTGATGGTAGGAAGCAGAAGCACTGGCCATAGTCTGTTTGCTCTGAACTGTGTGTGTGCTTACAGGAGCATCTCTTTGCCTATAGTAAATGTATGTTTAGCTCACTGAGGAAATCATTCAGCATGTTTCATATGTTTTTTGATCTTTGGTTCCCCATTTCCACTACAAAATCCATGCTAAAAGAACATAAATAATCAAACTGGAAACAGCTTCTCTAGAAACCATCCAGAATATTTCTGAGCCATAAATATTCTGTCACTGCCGATTTAACTTCTAGTACTCAGGAAAATGCAATTACAAAAGACAAATGGTGATGCATGCTGAAACCAGGGGTTTGTTTTTGACAATGGGAGACAAGATTGACTCTCTGTGAGTTGGTGTCAATGGCATGCCAAAAGCCATCCATATTCTAGCACTGCTAGCTTTCAAAATGCCACGATGACACTGAATGCCACAATTGCCTATAAGAAATAAATAAATGCAACTGCTTTACTCATTCACTGCATTGTTCACTGGAAAGGGCAGATGTCAGAAGCCTAAATGCTGGGACAACATTTGTAAAGATTCTCATCAATTAATTTGGCAGGAATAAAAGTAGGCAGCATACCCTTGATTCACAAAGCACCCAAGTCTGGGTTTCCCTATGAACTCAGCACATGTTTAAATACTACACTGAATGAAGACAATCATCTCACACAACCTGAACAGCTCACAACATCTCAGACCTGCAGCAAAGACAGACAATCATTTACTTGCCCCAAATGAGAGAAGTTGTTGACTACTAGGAACCCCACACTGCCCTCCTCCCCTGAAGCTGTGCTGCAAGGACACATGGTGGAGGATGCTGTGCAAGACCTTCAGGGCTTTGCTGCAGCCATACTCATGGCACAGCAACCTCAGTGCCTGCCTCCTGGGAGGACCATTCAATTTGTATGATGCTATTTTTGGGCACACTGACTCTCTAATCGAAATATAAAAGGATGTAAGAAAACTGGTGACATTTCAAACCAAGTCTTTATGTTAAAAGCTTTCTCTTAGCATTTCTCCCTGGAAAATGTGTCACTGTTTATCATGTCATTCTTTCCTGTCAGATACCTTCCACTGTGTATTTAGGCCATGTAAAACACCTTACTATGTTTGAATGGAAACTCAGGGCTCTGTGTTTGCCCAGAGATCATGTTCACTGCCTCACATGAGCCCCTAATCAGCCTAGCTCACCAAAAGCTTACTGCACAGTAAATTCTCATTAGCAGTGCACAGCACTGACAAAATCCCTCCTTCCCACAACACCTGCCTGCTGTGCAGAAGCTGCAAGGGAACGTCAGGCACTTTGGTTACAGACTCATCCCAGCACTGATCTATCTCCCCTGAGGGGACAGAGCTGACAATTATTGAGCATATAACCAGACTCTGCTCTTTCGTGTTCCTGTGAGCTGAAACACAATACAAACCCCTTCCCAAATCCAACCCAAAACCAATCTGATTTTGTGGGCTGTGAATCAGGCCCATCACAAAAGAAGCCAACTGCATGAAGGCCAGGTAACCACAGTGAGAACCTCTGTGCACAGCTTCAGAGAGGTGGGAACCCAGAGAGAAAACCTCCACGTACAGGTTTCAAGCCTTGCAGGTGTCTTCTCTCCTAGGGCTGAGCTAGTGCCAAGGCTTGCCCCATGACAGAGGACCTGAGGGACAAGGGCTGCTCTTGGAGAATGTGACTTTTAGCCATCTTTTTTTGAGCGGCAACTACCCACAGAAAGAACTTTCATCTTGCCTTCAAAACTCAATTTCTGGTGGCAAAGAGGCTAAGAAATCAGAGCTACATGAGAGCCAGGGAGCTTGTGAAAGAAACTGAGGTGGGAGAGTGCTGGGAAGCATCGTGCTTGATGAGTGGATCATGTCCAGCCTTAAGAAGAGGAACTGGCTGAGATCACAGTCTCAGGGCCACCACAGAAGGATCGAGCCCACCCTGTTTATCCCTGAGAAAGATTCACTCACACCATGGCTGTTCTTGCTGTGCAACAGAACTGGGATCAGCTACCTCATGCTGTGCTGCAACATACAGCACCAGGAACCCATAAATCCTTTTCTTCAGCCTTCACTGTGACAGCCCTCAGGCTGGTCCACAACAGAACCCCCAGGGAGGTCAGAGGACCTCAGGAAACTTGGGGAAAAATGTTCTGCCGGGACCCCACACACTGTCTTTCCCCTAGATTAATTCAATCTGCCTCAGCTTCCAGCCAAATCAAGATACGGGCTCATCTTGCTAAATATAGGTCTCAAATAATTTCCTGCATATTGAGATCGAGTCATTTGCAACTGCCAGATAATGTGTAAGAAAAACATGGGGCAGCAGTGGACGCCTGTGGCTGCCCATAAACCATTAGCGGCAAGGTCAGCAGCCTCCGACCCTGATTGTGTAACCCCAAGCATTACCATTCCTCAGTTTATTTTCTCTTCCTCTCATGAGGACGATAGAAATTTTAGGAACAGGGAAAGGGCATACAGCACGATCCGTCAGCCATTTCCCAGCAATCTTCTTAATCCTACTCCTTTCCATAAGGCTGCTCTTTTCTCAAGCCTCTCCTCAAAAGAGAGATGGAGGTGTCCCTTGAACTTAGAACATATCGCCTTAAAGCATCATCTTAAAGTCTTAGTATAATGTCTTTACATTGCTTGCCATTCCCCAGTAACTTATTCCATATGCTTAAGTACTCATTGAGCACACTATGTCTGTCTGCCTTATTCCCATCTAGCTTCTCAGGGTTTTCAGACTATCCTCGGATTTCTGAACTCCTTGCCAACGTGATTCATCTGCCCTTCAGGAATTTGTAAGTCCTCTTAACTATATACAGATAAAAACAGTAGGAGAATCAGAGTCTACATCCATCTACTTAACTATTCTGTCTTCCACAGTGACTGAAAGGGAAAGACCAGAAAAGAAAAAGTCACATAGAAAATGGTAACTTTCCATGGCACATCCTCCTGGTGTCTGGAAAATATCACTTCAAGGGTTGCCTGAACTGGAGGTCATATTAGTACTAGGAGCTACTCATGGACTTGCCTTCCATGAACGTGTCTACTCCCCTCTCAAATCCATCTGTACTCTTGGCCTTCACAATATCCTGTAGCAATGAGCTATTTAATTACATGATACATGCCACAGTTCTGCAGTCCCTCCTCACTAGGTGAGATTAACATCCTTTAAGCATTCCTCACGGAGACTGTCTATCACCTCATTATCCTAGACAACTGCTTCCAAAAGCAATAATGTTTGTCTGTGGTCCAGCATCCCCCGGTTGGAACAATGTTCCTTATGAGGACAGATTGAGAGCCAGGCACCTTAAAAGCATCACCCAGGGATTCTGCATCACAGCAGTAGTCAGCCTAGTCCCATTTTGTACCTGACTCCTGAAGATGCCAGCACTTACAGTAAAAAACTGAGCAGTAAGCAGTCTGAGTATCCTTCTCAGAGGAACAGAGTATTAACCCTGACAAGTCAGAGGTGAATTTATGCAGTGAAACACATCTGTTGACAAAATTGGATAGTCTTGCTATCCATGGAAATATCACAGGTTTGGGGAGGCTGCATTTGTTTATTTTAAATTCCTGCTAAGTTCCTGATCTCAAGGACACCGTGAAGCAATAAGTTCCCCTTTTCAGTTACGCACCCTGTGAAGAAGTACTCTTTCATTAGCATTTCTTTCATCACCTTCCTATTTTAACCAAATGTCCCTTTCTTCTTGCATTATGAGGCAGAGCAAATACAAATTTCTAGTCTCCAAACTAGGTATTTTCTTTTGCTTACTCATTCCAGCCCTTACAATTTACCCTAGGAGGTCAGCAGCCATTTCTGTTCTGCAGCTTTGCCCTGGGCTATTTCAACAATAATTTCCAGATTCATTTCCTGACAACTGTTGCTTTTAGCCCACATTTCCTACGCTGGCTCCCAGATAGCTTTAGCCCTGCTTCCATTACACTGCATGTTTGCCACCTGAAGCTTCACGTATCTCAGTGATCTGTGATACTTTAAACATGGTCATACTTACTGTTTGCTGTCTCCACTTGAAGCTGTGGATGGACTTTTGTTCCATTCACAGACAGCACAGATACTCCTTATGAACATTATGCACAGGACCAGAAGGGATCTCATGCTGCACCACACTATAAATGCACACTTACTGAATCCCACCATGGACAAGTCAGGTTTACCCACTCTCTTCTTCCTGAGCTGGGGAACAATACGTATAGGATCATCTACTCTCATTTACCACTGCAGCCTTCAAGACAGGTAAACTCTAGTTAAATTCAGTCAAATTCATCAAACTGACTCATACCAAGTGCAATCGTATCAAATTATATCAAACTGAATCTCTGTTCTTCATTAAGATCACTAATTTACCTCATTAAGAACTGTTATATCCAAACAGCCATGGATACACTTCAGGAAGTACTGGAAGGTGGTTTGGAGGAAACATACAGATCTTCAGTTGCTGATCTCAGCCTACACAATCCTGCTGGGATTAGGGTCATATCTAGCCATACGAAACCATCACACTTTGCATGGTTTCCAGCTGGGGATGTAACTCATTCCAGGTTAACTGCAGGTCAAGCTCTTTCCAGCATTTGTGTGTCCAAATGGTCTCAGGTTTACGGGACCCTGAGGAACCTCGCCTGAGATTCACATTTTCAAAAGAGGATTTTCCTGCTGGAATGCACCTAAAATATCCTTATTAACTAGTGAAAGGAGAAGTGAATGCCTCCTCATTTCCTGAGCAAGCAGATTTTTCTTTTCCTACAGTTGTTTGGGCTTTTCTTGCCTAATTTTGGATTGGGAAGCCCTCTTTGTGCAACACAATCACCTTTCCAGTAGAAGTAAATCAAGGCTACATCGCTCCCACCAAGTGTCAAAATAAAGTGCAGGCAAGTTGCTGTTTGTGCTTTATGAAGTACACATTTTTCTCATTAATTTCAAAGGAGTAACAAACTCCCCTAGTAGCTCTAAACAAAATTAAAAAAAAAAATCACATCCCACTTATCTGAGCTATCTAGAAATCTTGCAATCATTAAATTACACCTGGCACAAACACAGATTAGCCAAGGAGGAGCTAGGCAATGTATTTTCACTGAAATACTTCAATAAAAAGGGATATTTCTCAGCAAAACCTCATATACTGGCAAAAATTTACTGTGACAATTAAAATCAGTAATGAAAAACAAATTTTCTAAAACAAATGTTCAGGTTTTCACCTTTAGAAACGAAGTTACTTTTAAAAAATGAAAGTAGAAGGGTTTTTTTTTAAGTGAGAAGATAAACTGTAAATCTAAACAATTCCCCCATATAAATAGCAACATTTTAGAGTAAATAAAAATGATGCAGTATCTTCCACAATAATTAAATGAGCATTTTTTGGTCATCTGTACTCCCAGCAAAGATGGTATCAATTTTTGACATTTTCAAGATTAAGTATATAAGTTCTCCTTTCCACTTCTTCTGATTGCTTCTTCACATGTTCATGATAAATTTTTCAAAGGCAATTTTCAAGTGCTGTATACCAACTAAGGCTTTCCCTACAATATGGGATAACAGTGATAAAAATTTTACCCTTCAACAGATTGTGATGCTATATGAAGGTACTTGGAGATTTTTAACAGACAATATACATCTCTGAAAAACCTCAGACCAGGTTGTTTGCCATTTTCCCTGTGAGATGATGACTTCTGTACTCTGAGTGTCCCTGTCTGATCTTGGGGAGTTACACTGCTGCAACTCACTGCTGTGTTTTTATTGCACATAACTACAATGTGTAAGTTACCACTGGGTAGAAACACACCCTATTAAGCTAGTGAAGACACAGCAAAAAATACTGTCATACCACTTCTAGGGTGAGAAATTAGAAAAGGCCTGAGAAGACTGAGTTTGCAACCCTACCCTCAAAAATTTGGAAAGAGTTCAGATACTACAAAGAAGGGGCTAGACAGACTTTCCTCCCAATATTTCAATAAACAAAATTCCCAGGCCAAATCCCTGGTCTTAAACAAATGAAAGGGAATAAAACTTCCCCTTCAGTGTTTTGATGGAACATTGTTTTTCAATGAACAGTGTTGTTTCAGTGGATGGCAAAACTGCTTCAGTAAACTTGGAGTGATGCCTCTCCAGATACACAGCCCAGCCCAGAACTTGAGCTTGCCTTGAAACTTCTTCTTACAGTCTTCCTGCAGGAAGAGATTTAGGAGTTTAACAGTATTAATGCAGGACCAGAAGGTCTGAGGAGCTTGAGAACACAAAGACTAACTTAAGCAGAAAAGGACTCTGGAAAGGTACTGCTAGCCAGTTCTGAGGTGTAATAAAACTTCCCATATGAATTCAACAGAGATTAGATCACTCATCAAGCTTCTTTGCTGAATTCCCTTTGGTTGCTTAAGTCGATGTTAAGTTACCAGGCACCATTTTCTACCTACAGCAGCTCTGTGAACCTCTCCTTCAACAGCACTTGGAAGGCTCACTCTTCAGGAACATCTACCACTGTTGCAGAGTGTTTATTTAGCAGTGTGAGAAAGGAGACTGCAAGATACAACAGCAAAGAGAAAAAGGGGCAAAGAAAGACAACAGCTACAAATTAAACAGTGGCAACAAAGTCATGAAAGCAGAGCAGGTGAATGTCTTTCTCACACAGAATGTCCCAAGAGAGGCTACAGATCTGGGGACTGATCCTCCAGAATTCCCTTGAGATGCCTAAAATAAATGCCCAGTTTGTGGAACTGCTGGTCCAACTCCTCCAGTGCAGAGATTACGTGACAGTGCGTTGATGTAGCCTGAATGACTGGCAGAGGCCCACTGGAGGCAGCAGAAGTCAATTAAGTCTCTGCTTACACACAGCCTTTCTGAGCCAAGCTAAATTTTTATAACCCCAAATGTTCTGTTTCAAATTCTAAGCTCACACTTTCACATCCCTTCCAGTAGAAAATATGTGAATTAAACACATGTGTAAAAGACAGACACACACATACACTCACTCAGAGCACCTTAGGAGACCCTGACAGTTACCAGGGGTGAGTGAGTGGATTGGTTTTTTTTGGGGTGGGGACAGGAGAAGGCATGTTTTGCTTCTTAGAATGAACAAGTAGAAGGATTTGATGTGATGGGCTGTGTTGCATAGCTGAAAGTGCAGTGGGAAAGGAAGAATAGTGACTTCTTCACTACCCTTCAAGAAAGCCAGAGGTCAAATCAATGCAAGGATTCTTTTGATCTCCAGGAGTTAAGCAGGGTTGCAACCATCCCATTGTGGTCCTCCAAGGCCCCATCCTGAGCAACTGCCTTAGCTCACGTTTCACATCTTCTAGGCATCACTTTGCCTTTCTTCCTATTAACTGCTTGTGGTTGGCCCCAGCACAGAAATGTAAGGATCCACCTGGTAACAGCTACCCTCAGAAAAGTTCGGGCTCCAGGCTCTTTTTCCATAAGCAGGCAAATGTTCAAATACTTATCCAAAAATACAGGTACAATCTGGCAGTACAGCTCACAGGAAATATCCCTC
Source organism: Bucco capensis (assembly GCA_013396975.1). Taxonomy (NCBI): domain Eukaryota; kingdom Metazoa; phylum Chordata; class Aves; order Piciformes; family Bucconidae; genus Bucco; species Bucco capensis. Next base: position 565,987 of record VWZO01000732.1, read on the forward strand.
ACGTGGGAGTTTCAGCACTTGCTGTTTCTAGAGGTGCCAGAAATACTAAGGGTGGAGGGAGTGCTTTTTTAATAGTATTTGGAATATTTCTCACGTCATTATGAACGTAGCTGGGAGAGTAATTTATATTGAATCATTTTATTTTAATTAATTTCCCCATTTATTCTTTGTGTGACTAACACACACCCTCAACTGCCTTACATGTACTTAACATTTCTTCCTTCGTAATTAGATAGAGGAGTAATGGGAGGAGAGGCTCAATTGCAGGCAGTTTTGGGGTTCATTGTATCTTTGAAAGTTGAGATTTTTCAATGGGTAGATGTTGTGACACACATACTGTGATTCTGCACTGTGCTGAGATGACTGCCACATTTTGGCTCAAATTTTAACACCAGCAGGTGTCACTTCAAATCTGGAAGTGGTTATCCACAAGCATCTTGCAACTGTCACAAACTTTGCTATTTTCACAGATAATCACAGTGAACCCCAAAGTGGTTCACACTCTCAGAAGAGTTAATCAGCTGTAACAAGAGGATAGGTACTTTTAATCATCTCACAAAAGCAATGAATAAAAGAAAAAAGATGTCCTCATAGATGTGGTTCGTTTTGCTGCATGTGTTTATGAAGGAGGCAGTTTCACACTAAGACATGAGGATCTGAAGACATCCACAGCCAATTCTTCCTTCATGAAACTTGGAGATGACAAATAGGTTTCAAGAAGTTGAAATACCTGCCCCACATCTTTGCAACGTAAGGACAAACCTTCTATGGGTGAGGGGTTTAAGGCGTCTAATTATGAGCTGTTTACCTTAGGAAAAAAAAATCAGCTCTGTTCATCTGTTGTCATCAGAGTGCTTGGCTCTGCTTTCTGCTTCAAGAGAACAGACTCAACCCTGTCGCAGCCTTCTGAATGTTTCACTGGGGTGGTGACAAGCCTTTGTGCTGTTTTCTCAGAAGAGGACCATGATACTTGAACCATATGTCATCACTTGAAGCCCACATGAGTTGTAGGACTTCCTCTCTGTGTTAAGTGGAAGATATATATGCTTTAGTAAAGTCTTTTATCTGCCTGAATGCAACTCAGCCAGCCTGAATTTCTTCTAAATGCCTGGCATCTGCTTTTGATTTGACTCTAGCAATCTTTCAAGGTAGATACATTCTTTTGTTTTGTTTAATTATTTCATCCACACAGAGATACCTTGCTATGACAGGTTTACTCTGCCTGCTTTTCATTTCGAGTACAAGCTGAGTACCTGCTCTTCTGAGTTTCATGAGTTTGCCTAGTCTCTACCTACATTACTGTGTTCAACAGATGCCAATGCACAGTGCATACCTTGTCCATATGAAGCTGACTCCCAGAAGAAAGCATTTCAGCAAGCTACAAAGAACAATTTAGACATACCACAATTTGTCAGGAGGTAATTATTTCTGAGTCTGCATACACTGTAGGAGAGGACTGTGGGTTTTTTCTAACCTGTGGAAACACAGGAATTGGCAGATAATATCACAACCGTATCTTGTCAAAGGCAGTGTCAGCTGCTCCAGAGGAAAAAGTGAGGATTTCTGTAGTACTCAGTTAACAGAGTGTGTGATCTAAATCAAAACTATAATTCTCCAAGAGTCCACCAACTGCCTTCCTCCAAACCCAGGTCACAAGCATGATGTCACAAAAGATTTTTTTCCCCAAAAAGTATTTAAATCAAAGTTTGATGTCTTGATCTCACCCTTCAATTCCTATCCCAGCACTGTGGATTTAAAGGTTTCCCATGAAGTAAGACACTGTTTTTGCTTAAGCTGTCTGCACATCTCCCATATGCAACAAATCCATCCTTCTTTTCCATCATGCTAGTCCTACCTATGACAGTTGGCTGTGATGGGCATTCAGCTCAATTCCTTGTGTTTTCAACTCGGTAGATGAGATCTGCCAGCTGGTATAAATGGAAAACACACTGCAACTCTTGGATCTCTGCCCATATACATTAGCTGTGTTGTTGTTTGTTTTTTTTTTCACTAAGGAGGAAAATGGAAGGACCTTGACATCATAAAGGGTGCACTGTGTGAAAGAGATTCTTGAAAGAGATACACACTTTTTCCAGGAAAAATAGATGAGAACACTTGATGTGGAAGAAAAAGGATCTCATGGTCAAGAGATGTCCTACATAATAGAAAGGTTCCTGTGAGGCTGAGGTTCAAGAGAGATGGATAACAGTTGTAATGGATTAAGAGTGATCACTAAAGAAAAATATGCTTTGCCCGTAGGTGTTTATGGGCAACTTCTGTTCACGAGCATCTAAGCAGAAGAGTTAGTTAAAAAAAAAAAGAAGTATCCCAAAGACAGCTATAGTCAAGGATTATGAGTAAACACAGGCATCAGAGATTCAGCCTGGTAAATGTGACTTAAAAAAAAAAAGGTCTCTTAATCAACATTTTTCCCCTGCCACAAAATGTAATCCAATCTATTTAGTTAGAAAAACATGGTTTATTGCAATATAAGTAATTTTTATTTCTTTATATACCACAAGATGTAAACTAATCTAGTTAAGGAAACGTGGTTTCACTGCATTCTGAGAAATACCCCCTGCTTTTCTACACTCTGATATGTTTTTGTGATGCTTTTACCACTTTCTCTGCAAGCCTAATGGGTTTCATATCACCTCAAAACCTCTTGGCCGCTCCCTTCTGGAGATCACTTGGATTTCAGAGCATGTGTTGGGGGTGGCATGAAAAGTCCTCAATGCACTGCAGTGGAAAACCAATTTGCAGCAACATTTCCTGAAGCAATAGGTTCCAACCCATTGAAACTCTATTTACCATATGCTTGAAAGACTCCAGGAACAACAGAAAGTCATGCATGGATGCCTCTGCGCAAACGCAAGTCAAGTAAAAATAGATCCTTCTGACCACCATCCAGCTGCACTTGAGGAGGCCATTTTTAGCTTTTCTGATTACCTAAGCACCCCTCAACGCTCATAATTTTATAGCTTTTACCCCATGGAAAGACAATGGAAAATATCAGGGCAAGTTCTCAGCTGATTTCCTTGGAGCTCACAGGCATATATACCAGGAAAGGAACTGCTCCTGAGCACTCAGGGCAGAAGGGTGAAGTCTGTATGGAGAAGACACACACACAAAAATGCAAACATACTGCAGTACCACATGCCAAGTGGGTAAACATCCCCACCTACCAACCTCCCACATCTGTGCATGTGTCTGGCTGCTTAGATTCCCCTCACTGAAGCAATCTCACAAGTGCTAGAGTGCTACACATACTTTCCATACACAGACCCAAGTGTGTGTTTGGTTTCTGTAAGTTTATCCCCTGAAGAAGGGAAAGGTTGACTTCCAAAAGCTCTCATTTTGTTGTCATTTTTAAGACAGTAACTCAATCAAAACTGTCTAAGAGAGAGATATGGCCAATGTCTGCCAACCAACTCACTATTAACCTTTACCAACACCTAGCATCTCTGGTCAGACAGTTTTGTTTTTCAAATATTGCCCTCAGAGGTCACAGCTTAGAGAGGTCAGAACTTCTGTTTGGTTAGGACGAGTATTAGGGAGTATTTAACCTTTTATTAGTTTGGAAAGTATATTAAAAACATGAAGGAATGGACTTATGAAAGGATTTACTATTGGGCTAACTCGGCTCTCCTGGAAATTACTGATAAAACTGCCAGTGCTGTTTAATAAGTTGTGTTTGGGTTTCACTTTTTTTTAAACCAATACAAGGTACTTCAGTGAGATTTTTAAAAAATATTTCTGGTTGAATACCCAGAAGCAAAGGCAAAGGGAGAGAGCTAACCACTGCCTAGAAAGGGGTTATAGAGAAGATGGAATTGAGCTCTTTTCAAAGGTGCCTGGAAAAAATGACAAAAGGCAATGGAAATAAACAGCACAGAGTAGACTGTAACTGGATATCAGGGAGAGAAGTCCAGCACTGCAACAGGGGTCCAGAGAGGTCCCTGTCAAATCTCTCCTTGCAGATTTCAGAACCTTAACTGGACCAGTCTCTGAGCAACCAGACCTGACTTTGAAGTTAGTGCTGCTTTGAGCAAGAGGTTGGATTAGACACCTCCAGAGTCCTCCCCTAACTCAATTCATGGTCCAGGAGAAAACTAGTCATATTTTTTATAATGTCATTGTAAATGTTCTTCACACCTTCCCTCTCTAACCTCTCTGGCTGTGCCTGGTCTTATTTCTGAGGATAGGCAAAATAAAACATGCAATTGCACTTTATTATTTTTAAGGTGTATGTCCAAGATTCTAATATTCATGTGTATTTCAGCATGTTCTGACAGTGAGAGTTGCATTTAGTCAGAAAACTGTTTTAACATTTTAAAAGTAAATATACTCAAACTTGAATAACTCACAGGGTATGGACCCACTGGTTCTAGATACCATGGTCAAATGCAGATCACATCACTAACGCTTGAAGGTTTTTCCATCTAATGCAATTTCAAAGGACTCCAGCAAATAAGCTGCTGTGCATATATATTCATGCCACAATTTATACCAATTAGCATCTGTGCCTGGAGTCTTGACAGCAGGGATAGCTGAGATGTTTTTAATCAAAATATGTTTGATGAAAAGTGGGGAGGTTGTCAAAAATTAACTTCATGGGATTAAAATAAATCGTTTACATCAGAATTGTCTAATCCATATAAAAGAGACTGAAACCAGAATATTTACTGCAAAGGAAAAGAGGGGAGAAAAATGTAGAATGGAAGCTTTTTACTATTTATAATATGTATATACAAAACACAATCAATACATATTTTTACTTCTTAATAAATAAACCTATCTTTTTCTATGAGTAAATCTACTTTTATTTCAGTTTTCTGTGCAAAAAAAAATAAAATAAAATTGTGTTCTTGGCCCAGTCCTCCCTAACGGAAAAGCTGAGGGGAGAGATACACAGGAAAAGAAAGGCCCCTTTTCAGAGGTGACCTTCTAGGTAAGAACTGAAGCTTCTTATGTCCTTGCCAATGAGTTGCTTGATCTATGAATGACAAATGAGAGAACATGAATGTCTAAGGCTGCCTGGTGAGTTAGCACCTCTGGACAGTTTGAATTCCTCATAAATATAAAGATTAAGGCAGTTTTTGAAAGAAAGTGCAGTAACATTTTTTTACTTGTATGTGCCCAGATGAATGAAGAAGCCAAAGAACCTCTGGATTCAAGCACAGCAATGTCCTGCTTCATCACATGCAGCCTCTCGCAGGCAATGTATAACAACATTTATTCATAAAGGTCCACCAAACTTGACTCCACATAACTCTATATACCACAAGCCACAAAACACTTCCATGTAATCTATAACAACTTAAAATCTTTAATTTGAAAAACCATAAGCCACAAAAAAATACAATGCACTACAGGCAGAAGGCAGAAACTAAGGCCCTGAAAGAACAGGTAATTTGTTAGTAGACAATCCCTACTGGTCAGAGAATGTGACCTATAGCCCATGTTACTCAGGAAACACACAAAAAACAGAAAGAAAAGAATGGCTTCTGTCAGTCTAACTTAGGAAAAAAATTCTTCCTGACCCTAAGTCAAACACTGGTTTTACCAAGTGTACAAGCAAGACACAGCTACAAGGCACCTGAGTGTTTTGTGACAGCAAATGGAGCAATGGATGGAGTCACTCCTATTCTCTCATCTGCAGGGATTTAAGAGAAAGAGGGAAAAAACTCCAAGTCCAACAAAATATTCAAGCTTAGAAGGGAAGGCAAAAACTAATAAAAACCAAATAAATAAAATCCTCCCCTTTGCAGACAGCCAGTAGAACCAAGGAGCACCAGACAAGGGCAGGTACCATGAGCCTATAGCCCCTTTTCTGAGAGCAGCTGTTAACTGATGCTGATGAAAGTGAGATTCACATGTCCTGGCCTACCCAAGGCCTTCACAAGGAGCTGCCTAGCACCTCTACATGAATTTGTGGTTTCTCAGGTAGCAACCACAATGAGAAATGAATACATAATCAGATTAGTTTCTGAAAAAGAAAGAAAGAAAAAAGGTGTGGGAACCTAAAAGCCTAAGGTGTTTTACTTGTCTTCAAGTAGGTTCTTGCTCCTCCACTGCAAGCAGAGAAGTAAAAAGTGGGTGTAATCTTTGTTGCTAAGGGCAAAGTCATGTACAGTCAGGGTAGATAAATGTTGAAAGGTTTGGTTTGGATAAGCACTCAGGAGCTGGGGTGCTTATCTACATCTTAGCTTATCTGGAGCACTTCGATCAGCAGCCCAGAGCCAGGAATCATGCCACAGTGTGATCCTTGGGCCCTTCCCAGAAGGTTCCCAGCACCGAGTCTCACCATCCTAGCCAAGTCAGGGTTATCCACAGATGAGACACTCTGAGAGCAACACAAGGCTCCTGCATCTTCACCCCTATGTGAAACAAGAAGGCCGCTTTTGTGGCAGAACAAGAGATATATATGGTTTGGAGAGTGAAGGGGTTTTTCATCAAATCCAAGAGAAAATTCTCTTCAAGTTTGGGCAAGAGATTCAGAAATGTTCAGATTTCTATCTAATTGATTTGCATGCCCCTGTTTATAAGGAGATTCCAGACATGGAACTACAAGACTGTTTATTATTGCTTGCACAACTGTCATCTTCAGACAGCTTAAATTCCACCCAAAGTTCCTGGGGGTAAAATTTGCCTCCCATACTATCAGTTGCCTAAAACTTAGGCGCCTAGTCTAAACTTTTTTGGCTAGGCTCCATTGACAGCCAGTGGAGAGAGGCTGGCACCTCCAGGTAGCGATTCATCCCCCTATCTCAGACACCTATCTTCTATGGAGATGAATCAACCACCAGAAGGGCCTGTCCCTCCCCAGAAACTGTAGAGAGAAGCTGGATGACTTGCTAAGACTAGCCTCACTGTCTGGAGCCCCAGACAAATGCCCTCATGCTCCCACCAAAGCAGGCAAACGGTGTACTCAGTTTCCCAATAAGACAAGGGATGAATGAAGTGGGAAATGCTTTATGATAACGACCTTTATATGTTTAACTCCAAAGGAAAAGCAGCGCATCTAAGCAGGAACAAGAGGCTTAAATCAGCCAACTAATTTAAAACACTAGTATTTCCACTCATGCTTATGATTTTCCCCTGGCTGTGGTCTCCTTTGAAGATTCTCTCATGAATCGTTTACTTAAAGTATCTCTAAACTCCTGGATAACCAGGAAAAAAAAAAAGGAAAAAAGACAGAAACAGAAATTAGCATGAAGGGAAGTCTCCAGCAGCACTCACAAGGCATCCTGCTGTACAACAGTCTGCCAATAAAGCAAACAAAAGCTGCGAGGCCTTTTCTCAGCTGCAGGCTGGAGAAGCAATCACTCACATCAACTTTCTGTCCACTACCCCTAGTGACCTCAGAGGAAAAAGCCACCCTGTCCTTCACACCAAGCCCCCTACAAGGACTCCTCCCCATCACATCCCATTTAACTCAGCACAGTAGCCCATAAGAATTGCTGGGTTTATTCTTATGTTCCTTGCTGAGAATGAAACATTTTTATTGACATGGAAAGATTGCGCCATGTGCATAATTGCTGCATACAACAAGATGGAAACCACAAGCAATAAAATACTCCATGGGCGATGACTCGTGTTTACAGTAAATAGGAACGATGCTGCCAGATGTCAGCAGCACCAAATCATGTGTTGCTTATCCCAGGTCTCCAGAAGAAGGAAATAAAACCCCATCATGGATATTTTTATTTCTGGAGAGGGGATGACTGCTGGGTTGATTGCATCTCTAAAGCTCTGGGTAAGTGGCAGGGACAGGAACTTATTTTTGTTTCAAGAATTCTTGTACATTAGAGTGGGAAAATGACTTTAATAGTTTTTCAAATCACAAAATTTAGAAATAGCATGTTCCTTTGTCTAGATCTGCTAGTGTGTTGAGCCTGTATCGAAGCCCAGGGGAGCAACTGAATGCAGAACATTTGTTCCATATGCCACCCCTCCCCCAGGCCACAAAACAGCTCCCAAAAACCTATAGTTGAGACTCTGGTGAAACACCAAATGTCACAACTGCAACAGGAGAAAGAAGCAGAGAAGATCAAAGGTGTCACTGCTGTGTCTGTAACCAGGGTACCTCATCCTTCTAGCAAAGTCTTTCAAGCCAGGGCTGTAGTCTTTCCAAACACTCTGCTACAGCTCAAAAAGAAGCAATAGACTTAATTCCTGAGTAAAGCTCACCAGATATGCAGAAGGCTGGACCAGAGAGTTCTTTATGGATTATAAAACCTATGAATTTCTGCAGCTCCAGCCACTCACATAGGACCCCAGGATGTATTTTAGGATTACATTCCTGAACAGAGTCTAGCCATTTTGAAGTGCTTCCTTTAGGATGCCACAGAAGTTCTGATCTGAAAACAAGTGTCTGGAATCAGCTTGAAGAAAAAAAATTCAGTACAGTCAGTACAAGTGGCCATTTCTGGCAGGTTTTACTTCAACTGCCTAAGCCTGGGCACCCAATTTTCAGTCTCCTTGTTCTGGTCTGCCCTCCTTTGCATGCCTGGTACACAGAATAAATCCCAAACCCTACTTTTCACATTGCAGTATCATAAGCTATGCACTACAGTTGTCTCTGGGTATATATATTGTCTCTGAGTTTGCCAGATGTAGTCTTGCAACCTCTTTCATGCTCCAAACTGGCTAGAAACAAGCCAGCTCCAGAATGAATGCTGGTTGTGAGTACACAGCTGGGTGTACCATGCTGAAAGCCATCATACATTGCCTCAAGCTCACAGTGAAGTTCACATGCCTATACAATGTTCAGAATGAACACAAGCAGAAGAGCTTGCATCTGTTGAGCAGAGTGACAAAGTGAGTCTACCTGTATCTAGACATACCTCAGTGATGCCAAATATCTGAGTGGAAATTTTAAAACATGAAATTCTCTCAGGACCAAAATTCTTTGTCTTAAATGAATAGCATCCAATTAAAACAGTTGGATTTGATCCTTACTGTCAGTATCAGAGATAAGTGCATTTGGAAATCAGGCAATTAAGGAAAGGAAAAGATACAGCAAATACACCAGAAATGGGATGTCTGTAGACCATCATTTTTTAACTAGACTGATAGGCCACTGACTGCAAAATCTATGCCTGTCCATCATAGGGTTCAAACTGTCCTCTGAGCCTTCCCTGTCAATTCACATAACTCCTGCTAATGGTCTTTTGGCAGCTTCACCCTGGAAACTAATAAGGAGGCAAATTACAGAGTCTTGGACTTATTTCAGAAATACAAGTACCTGATCTCATTCAATAATGCATGACGCTAACAGTCCTTCTTGCAGATGTGATTATCCTAGTAATGATGTATTGTGGAGACCACAATCTGGCGTATGACCTCATCCTTATCTGCAGCTGCAAAGCACTCTACTGGATTCAAGGTTTAGGCTACAAGTGGCCTCAATTCAAATATGTCCAGTACTCTGAGACTCTCAGTCCTAAATCCCTCATAAGACCAGACGGTGACCTGCTGTCTGAGCCAAATTCTCACCTAGGGTAAGTAAGCAGGAAAAACATAAATTTCCAAATTGCCTTTTTTTTTTTCTAATTTTTTTCTCCTATCCACAGCACTGAAACTAAAATAGTTCCAAATCTACTAGTCCCAGCAGACTGGCATGTTTCATTAGGAATTGTTGTCCATACAAAAATAATGTTATCCTGTCAAATCTAAGTGTTTTACTGAAGTTGAATACTCTGAACGCAACTTTTCTAACTCAAAACTCTCCTGAAATTTTCGTTTCACTGCATCTTCTACCTCCTTGGAAAGTATTTTGATTTCCTGCTCTTATTAGGAAAGTTACTTAGAAATAGTGATATTCCCTGTACAAGGAAAAACTCCAGTTGTGAAGCAGTTCAGCATAAAGCACCCATAACAAGGGAAGATTTGTTTGGTGGGTAGGATACAGTCCTTTGAAAGAGTCATGACCCTGACACTCACACCCAGAGAAGCCCTCCTAGACATCCTTGCTCTGCAGCCTTTTTTTTTGGCTCAGGACCAGGCCTGTGTCCATTACACAACTCCCTGCACACATGTGTTCCCACTGCACAACCCCTGGGTACTCCATATCACGTGGCTCAAACCTTTGGCTTATTCCAGTGCAGTGATCTACTTTCCTGCTACTTCCCGCAGACCTAGAAACTTGTTTGTCTTCTATTAGTTCACAATGTTCAGAAAAAAATGTCCTCCCAGTTGTCACTTTCTTTGCTCAGGTCTCAGGAGCACCTGCTACGGATCGGAAAAGCTTCTTCTATCACTGGCAGCCTCTCCCTGTTTGCAAACAGCTCTCTCCATAAATAAAAAACCTGGTCTCAGTTTCATCCTGCCAGAAAACATGGGTTTTTTTCTCTTGCATGTACACAGTATTAGCCTTGTATTCCACTGACCTTCACTGACTGTCCTGTCTAACCACAACTTTGATACAATGGGGTTTTCTCCACATGTCTGTGGCTTCAGGGTGGTGTTTTAAGCACATTCATGAGCTCCAAGTTGGTTACAGCAAAACCTCAGTTACCCCACATCCCAAATACCTATAGCACTCTGCTACTCTAAAGGGACTTGTGTTCCCTCAAGGTCAGCTAACAACATTGGGCATTCCCTCAATTAGCCCAGACCTTGGCAGAACAACAAATTTATTGGTCCTAATTCACACAGCTGAAGTTCACAGGGATGACAGCATCCAAGTTTACCTCTAGTAATGAAACATTTCTCCTTGAAAGTCAGCTGCCTGTATTTTTCCATCTTCAAGGAAATTTTCCATGCCATCAGCTGCTCTCGTCCTGCCTTTGCCTGCCTGAGCTCTCCTTGAGAAGCCATCCCATAGCTTCTAATGCATGCAAAATCTGGACAAGCATCATAGGTGCAAGTCTGAAAAGCAGGGTGCAATTAACCATTCAATTCCCAAAAGAAAAGGTGGATCACCTTTTCATCTCTTTATAATCAAGACTGGCCAACTCTGGAAAATATGCTTTGGTCACCACTATGGGTTTCTCCACTGCAATAATGAGCTGCTGTTCTCAATGACCTGTGATAAAAGAGGGATTGGATTTGTTGATTAATGGTCCTTGGAGCTGAATGTAGAAACCTTCCCACACACAGAGACCAGTAACCAAAGCTTCTCACACCTCCAGCCACTCTTTATGGCAAAACCTTTCCTGCAAGGTCCAACTGACCTACATCTCAGTCACCTGCATCCCCATCAGTTTCTTTTTGCACTAGCTAATTAATACATTCCTGAACATGGGGCAGTGCTTTCACCTACATTTTTCCCCCTTTATCTTGATTTCCTTAACTCCTCATCCTTCTTTGTCTCACTACATAGTTTATTCCTGCTCATCTGCATATAAATCTTCCCTCCTTCCCTTCTTCCTCTCAGGATATATGTGCATGTGCATCTAGAGCCAAATCAGTCCAATTTGGTCTTCCAACAGTTCAGCAGAGGGCATTTCTCAAGGAAAACTCCAATGAAAATACAAGAGCTGACTCCTGTAGTGCTTTGATTTCTTTGCCTTAGCCAACTGCAGAAAGATTTTCCTACCCCCTCCTCAATCTATAATGGCATGTTTATTGTTCATGATGGGGAAGATAAACTGCCAGGGCTCACAGGGTTCTTCTGGGGGCTTTTCCGAGAATAAAAATACAAATCCTTACCTAATTCACAATTAAATGAACAACAGCACTCTCTGGCTGTATTTCCAGGGCACAGCATGCACCAAGGATATGCTGTACCCATAGCTCAAGTTCAGGTCACCTGAACAGGCTCATCACTCACAGGCAGCCTGCACAGAACCAGCTCACAGATCAAAATGGTACATTGTGAATGAGCCACTTTCTGCTTTGGGCCTGAGCTGCTCTACTTGGAAATCCACTCCAGTCATTCCTAATCAGGAACAGCATCAGCCAAGAGGAGGCAGCCTGGACACTGGAGACACTGGTCTTGCAATGTGAGCTTGACGCTGGATGAGTCCCATGTGGCCATCCCAGACAGAAGTAACTTACTTTTGAGCATCAGAACAGCTGGTTTTGAGAAGAATACAAAGGTGGCTCCTTGGGGAAGATGCCCTTAATTTAATAGTTGCAGCCTTTCTAAAATGCCTGCCCCTTGAAGGCAGACTGCCAGCCAAAGGAGTCTCTATTTCTGTCCCCTTGCCAGCTCTCCAAGGAGGACCCATTCCTCCACAAGAAGTCTGTCTGCACAAGATCCCACTGGCTGAGGCAGTGGCCTGCTCTGCCCATCACTCACAGCTGGCGGGGAAGCCTGGAGTCACTGACGGCCTTGTGTCAATAAGCACTGGCAGAATGTCCTCTCTGTTTCCCTTTAACACAATAAACTATTCCTCCCTCTTCCCTCATCTCTTTCCTCCACATCCAGATCTGCACACCACAGGGATGGACCCCTGCTCCCTCTCACCACCCCCAGGCCCTCCCCCATTTTCCTGTCTCCGCTCATGAGGAAGTGTCTCTTATATACAAGGGCAAGATGCAAGTAGCTTGGACTAATTCTGCATGGGCCACAGATAACTGTGGTATGAGATTCCAGCGATATCCTGGCGAGGTCCAGTGAAGGACCTCTGCAACTGCTGAAGTGGAAGATGCTGTGAGCCCTCCTTACAGACCACAAAGCTAGCTAAAGAAATAGGGAAGGGACAACACAGTAACCCTGAAATATTTCTTTCATATCTATGAAAACATCTGTTTAAAAAAAAATTTAACATTAAACATCTTTATCTTGGAGTAAGGTTTGTGAAGTACTAAAAATAAGTCTAGGTTTTAGACCAGGGTGCAAAAAAAAATCAGTCTCAAACTAGATCTTTGCCACAGCTTTTATAGCTAACATCCTCTTTACATAAATCAAACCATGCCCTATAGTCTACACAGTTGAAGAATATATACCTGCTTCTCTTTCTAATGCATCATTTTTTACTCATCCCCCATTATCAGTATGTTCTAACTCATACCACGTATGGCAGTAATCACAGAGACTATCTCTGTAACAGAAAGCCGAGTATCAGGAAGTTAGTTTTGGAGAAAACACAAATACCTCTTCTTCTTACCCCTCTGACAGTCAACATAGCAAGATGATCATATTCAATGAAGATGCAAACAGCCTGCCTGTGAGGAAGGTATACTTAAACCCTCACCTGAGGTAAATGACTCATCCAGAGGAAGCAAAAAATGAATGGCTGTGGCTTGCTTGGGCTTTAAGTGTCAGACTCAGCTGGGGGGCAGGGAGGAAGAGTGACTACTCACTCATAGGAGGTGCTTTAGATAGCTTTGTGTGAGTGTTGGCTGGGGACAGGCTTTGAGGTTAGCCTCTTTATTAGCTTCTCTAATTAGATGGTTTGGGTTTTTTTTCTCCTTTCTTTACCTTACTCTTTCTCTAGTTATTCTCTTTTGTATGCTTTATTCTACCTGTTGCAGAAAGATATTTTAGGTAACTCTTTACCCTCACTATGAATCTACACACCTGATAAAAGACATAGGAAAGGTATGGAGGGCTAATGACAGGAAATTAGCCCTAAGGCTCCTAAGATAGTCCTGGAGGGGAAAAAGCTTTCTTAAGTCTTAAAATGGATTAGATGTATAGAAGAGCCAACAGGACTTTATAGAACTTTATAGCAAGAAAACTAGGGCAGGAACCAAGAATCTTTTCTTCTGAGTTTTAAAGTTCTCTTGTTCTCAAGGACACAGGGGAAGCAAATATGAGAAGAGATTGTCTGTAGAGCTGCCCCTTTGGCTCCTTCTTCCCTGTCCTATGCTCAATCCTATCTGATTTGAAAGGAAGGCACAAAGCTCCCTTCCTATTGGGATTTAAGATTAAGCTTGTTGAATGAAAGGTATGGAGAAAACCACAGCAGACAAAGCTTGCCAAAGTTGCTTCTTGTCTTGATCCCAAATCCAATGGAACTGGGCTATTTTTATTTTTATTTTTTGTATCAAACAAGCAGCTTGTCTTAACATGTAACACACAGTGATGTTCAGGGCTTTCCCTGCCAAAGTGACATGGCTGCTACACTTCTGCTTTTGGAGTACAAGGCTCCCTCTTACACTGAGTAGCAAATCCTTCCTCTCCAGCATTCTTCGTGTGCTTTCTTCCGAAAGCAAAAAATCAGGATGAGAAAGGGATTTGATCTTTGGTCTTGAGTATCTTTACACAAACCTGAAGAGATCTTTCTTTTCCCCAGTATGTTCACTACTTTCAGGTCCCATTCTTTCTAGCCTAAATCAAAGGCAACTTACAGTAGGATGACAGACCCTAGGCTTATGAGCTGTGAACTGAGGGTGCTGCAGTGAAGTGGTCAGTAGGGTATGCCTGCTGCTGTGGCCACATGCCAGTAGAGAGGAAGAGTGCAGCACCCTTGGCTTCCTTAGTAACCATTCTCTCTATGAGCCTAAGACACTAGTGAAGCATCACATGACTTCCCTTGTCAGGGCTGCTGGATTCAGCATGGCTCAGGATAACCTCAGGTGTACCATGACTGTCTCTCTCCACCTCTGGGCTTGTCTAGCCTGTAGTGACAGGCTCATGAGAGATGGCCCTGTGAGACAGGCTGGCCTGCCTACTGGGCATCTCAGTGACATCATCACAAACAATGAAGCACATGCTGCTTTTAAGGCATGGCTGGATGAAGAGCTTGGCTGGTGCAGCTGCAACTTAATACTCCACTGCTGTTGGGGGCAAGGGGCTTGCTCTTTTGAAGATGCTGAAATTGGTGGCCCTTCTGGAAGCTCTAGCATTCCTAATTACCTCAGACAACCTATTCTAAGGGGTTTTTATACACCTTTATCCACTATATAAACCTTATATCTCTTATACAGTAGGAAGTCTCCTGAATAAAACCGTATTCTGTAGCTGACCTCAAGTGTCAGACAGCTTGAGATCAGACAGGATTAGTGAATTGAGGCTTGCACCTTCTTGTTTGGTGTCTTTCTTAAAGGATTTCTCAGTGAGCTATTGAAGCCTGTAACAAAAACAGACTTTAAAGAAAGAGAGATCTGAAGCTCCTTCCAAATTTCAGCTGAGTAATGAGCACAGGAATAATTTAGTCCTCTAAAGCCAAGGGAGATGTAATGTAAAACTTGAAATGCCAAACATGGAAGCAAATGGTAATGGACAATGGATTCTAACACTAACAAACTCTAACACTAACAAACTCAAAGGAGCATTTTGCCAGAACATTAAAGTAACATGAAAAAGAGCTATGAAAACTGTAACACACATAAAGCTTAAAAATTAAACTAGATTTTAGTTAGACTATCCAAAACATTCACTTGCTTTCTGAAGTGCAACTTTATGCCCACTGGACTGTATATAAACCTCTACAGCGAGAAATAAAAGGAGATATTTTGATATGTGACACAGTGACTAGAACTAAAATCTCAAGTAACAGCCCTGACCATTTAAAAAAAATAGATCACAAAGCATTTTAATGTTCCTAACTAACACCACGTGCATCAACAGAGAGCACAACTTGCCTCTGATGTAGGCAGCATTATACCCATCAGACAGGTGAGTAAACAAAGTCACAAAGAATTAAGTGTTAGGGTCCAAAAGGAAGTCTGTGGCTGAGCTGGGAATAGAACTTGTCCTTTGACACAATCTTCTTCCATAACCACAGGGTAATCCTTCCCTGACCTATGCATGTGAAAGTAGATCACAACTGGGATATTTTTCCTATCCAAAACATGAGATTTTCAATTCTGTTATCTTCTCCAACATTTATCCATGCTGGCAGGCTGAGCCTCTTCCTTCAACAGGCAACTGTCTTGTGGAACATGGTTAAAGCCTGACAAGGTGAAAAGGGAAATCAGTAACCAGCCCAGGGTTGCATGGTCTATTCATGGCAGACAGCAGTTGGATTTCTTCCCTCAGAACAGTATTTTACCCACTGGCTTGCACAGCACTGACTAACCCAGGACAGATGGATTTAGACAGCTCCTCACTGCAGCAAGAATCTTAGTTTTCCATAATGGTATAGCTCTGTAACATGCAAGGAAAAAAACTCAAATGTCTTAATAATCCTAGTACAGGAATGCCTATAGAGCTTTCTGCAACCTTAGGAACTGCAGTATGAGGTTGTCCCTTCACCTTATGTGTGACATCTCCTTTCATTTGCTGCAGCTTCAACTCTGGGAAGTGGAGGAAGCATCTGTGACACCACACACACACAAGAAATAGAGCTCAAAGCCTTTACTCACTGATGAAGTTCTTAGACTATCCCTGTTTTTACTGTCAACTGCCCAGAGAACAAGATCCACTCCATTATTTTTGGCAGTTGCTACGCATGGTTGTGATCCACATACCACATTTCAGATATTCTTTTTCTCTTTCCCACTATTTCAACCTCCGAAACAACTTGACGTAAGGTACAAAAAATTCTACATTAAATTCCCTTGAATTCTTGACCACTACGAAAGAAAAGGAAGACCCAGTCCTGCTTACCTGGTCAAAGGACAGCTTTTCAGTGCAAAGCTGTCTCCATGCTCCTCTGAAGACTACTTGCCTCCTCTGAGCCTTTTCCAGCCAGAGGCAGTGCAAGCTTGACAATAGCAAGAAAGGGATGCCAACAGGCCACCATAGTCACTATAATGGGAGAGGGAAGGATGGAGGCTTTTAGCCCTCTACTAAAGCCATGCCTGCACCCAGCTGTACTATACAAGCTGTTTCTCAAGCTGAGACAAGTCATCACTGGCAGATATAGGGTACTGGATTTATAAGGATAACTGATCTGATCTGTTATGACAAATCTTTATGTTCTTTGGCAAATCTTGTGAAAAGGCTTTCTTTAAAAAAAATATATTGTAATAAATGTGAGTATTAAAAAACAAACCCCAGTAAATTGTACTTAAGAGCAATTCTCAGCTATGAAGCTCATTCATCCCTCAGATTACTGGGAGATTTAAGAAAGTGAAACAGTTGTTATCACTTGGTCTGTGGGATTTTGTTGGCTTTTGCAGGCTGATCACTGTATTTAAAGTAGAGCTGCTGTGTCAGGCTCCCTGTGGGCCAAGAACAATATATCCCAATTATTGACAACCCAAATGTATCTTTTTGGAGGGAAAGGATATCTCAACTAGCTTCAAAGAGGGAAGAGGCATGGTACCCTGCCTGAAGAGCTTAGCCAATCTGGCAGGCATTGCACTGCAGAGACACTTGGATGGATGTGATTTGAAGATGTGATCTCCTTGCCTACACTCTCCCCACAGAGTGGGGGTATAACTACCATTCATCACAATTCAGAGCACTCCTCCATAAGCAAACAATATTTGGAAAAGTTGAAATTATATGTCCTGGGTCAGCCAGAACACCAAGAACAATGATGAACCACTGCTGAAATGGTAAGGGTTCAAGCCAGTATTTGAACCAGTAGACCCACAATACCTCCATCCAAGACTGCACTACATGCAAAGCAAGGTCCTCCTTGTTTCAATGTTGAAATCTCTGCAAAAAAAACTAAGGTTCTGTCATCAAAATCAAATTTAATGGAGCTCACTTCTATTTTGTACTAAAACTTGAATCAGCAGCAACTCATTTTTCTAAGGTTTGAGAAAAGCTTTTTATTCTTGTTTCTCTTCCCTCAGTAGGGACTTTACTCTTCTTTTTTTTTAATATTTTTATCTTAGCTCATTCTGAGGACCAGCCTCTTCACATTCCCCATACATTCATTAAGCTTACTGAAGGATTCACAGTTCCTTAGATGCAGATATATTCTGAGTCGTCTTAGAGGATAATCAGTAGATCTTTTAACTGTAAGTTTTGTATACTCACCAACTCTTTGGAAGTGTTTCTTTCCAAAATTGGACTAGTATTCCTAATGCTTGCAAAAATTATCTGCGATAATAAAACAACTTCTAACTTTGTCATGTTTTAGAAGCTACCCTCCAACAACTGGCTTGCCTAACAGGCTCCTTAAAACAACTGTTCTTTCTCAGTGCTTAACAGCTGACAGTGACCTTATTACAGAAACGTTAAGCACCAAAATACTTCAGAAAACAAGTATCAGCCCCAAACTCATCCTGGTAATGCCCAGAAGCTTTTGCAATACATCTCACAACAGGAAGCCAAGCCAAATATTGGGCTCCCTCGCTCAGACATGCTTTTAAATTGTACACAACAAAAGCCTTTAATTTATATTTGAGTTTAAAAGTCTAAGAGCAACAATAAATTAGACAAATAAACCTGTTGCCCAGGATCAAATAAGCTCTGAGAGTGCCTAACTGGGAACATGACCAGCAGTTAATCTTCTAATAATCAGTAGAAAATAGGCCACTGAAATTCCCCTCTCTCAGAAGAGTCTCTCTTTAGTTTCTTTTCTTCTGTCATTTTTTCTTAGCCAAATCTTTTACTGAGGCTCATTTTCTCATGTTGTGAGGTCAGCCCAGCTCTGCTCCTCACACTGAGTTACCTCTGTGGAGGAGTCGTGATCCGAACTCCCAGGTCGTCTTCAGCAGAAGGCTTTGCATGAACTATCTGCCCCCTTGCAAACACCCAGCAGAGCAAGATTCCCAGCTGTCCTCACACGCAGAAGGAGGAAAACAAAGAACAAGATAAACAGCTTCTTTTGTAGATCTGTTTCTCTAGTTCCCCTCAGCATGTATGTTTCTGTGTGTACATACACAATCAAGCTGTAGCTGTTAGTAACCAACTTCTGAATTTCATATCCTCCAAAGCTAAAACCTGGCAGAGCCTGACATACCTTAGGTATATGAAATGTGGAATGTTAAGCCTGTGTATTTGAAGCAACCCATCTACTTTGTAGGCTATTTCTTAAATACATCATGCACAAATCCTGAGTCAAGATCATACTTTTACTCACCTATCTGTGATAACTTCACCTCTTAATCCATCAGTATAGATGCAATACTGTGTACTGCCTGTGTCATGGAGTCTAGCTACTCTGTAGTCTTATACAGTTAAGGGATGGCTAATTGCCATCTAAGGGATAAACCTGCTCTTACAAAGAGCTCTTAGTCTATATACCAGGGCAAAAGGATAAGTACTAGTAATTGCTGTATCATATGAAAGAACTGAGAGTAGCCCCTAATTGTCCAGGTTGTCTGAAACCTTTTGGAGCTCAGCATTAGGGAGATGGGTTCACAGAGGTATGAGTGTAGGGAAAGGTATATTTGCATATGGAAAAACTAATCTAGCTCAGGAACATACTCATAGGCTCTTTCACCAAAGAAATCCCTTACTGAAGCATTCGTGCCTTGTAATTAGTCCCTTATTAATTTTGTAATGCTCTGGTGAAGTGTTGACAGCACTTGGGAAAAATGGGCAGCTTCCTCTGGTTGAAGTGATGTCATTTAAACCTGTGATAACCCACGTGCACCCATAGGATGGGGACAGCCAGTAGCTGAAATGCAGAAAAGCATCTGCTCAGTTCTAGAAACAGCTTTCTTTCCCAAATATAAGTTATCTTGAAATGCAGAATAAAGAAGTAAAGGAAAAGCCAATATTGATCTAAAAAAGGTAGGTTTTCCATGGAAAGTCTTGGAGTAACTGTAACTGCACTTTCAGGTTCAGATGATATGAGGTTACCTCAGAGGTTAAGGGGGTACGAATGAGAAGAGACCTGAGAGCAGCAGTGCTCCGCAGCCTCTAAGAGAACTTGGATAGTGGAAGCAATGTTCAAGTACATGCAAAAAAATATCTGTCATTCACAGCTGGTCTTTCTGTCTCTCTTTAGGAACAGCTTACTAATCAGGTGTCTCCACTGTGACTGGCTACCAGTTACGCACCACTAATAATGGGAGAAATTAAACATTTCCTGAATGAGCTTCAAATGCAAAAACTGTTCTCCTAAATACAGATCACAAGTCACAGAAATCAGATTTACTTCCTCTTTTAATTCTTGAGCAGGTCAGAAAAATAGGGCTAATGCTCCCTGTAAACATTCTTTTCAACTAGCACTTGACCCAGAAGACCCTACTTGGAATATCTAAATACAGTTCAGATCACAAACAAACTCACCTCAACTTGTGCTTAAAGTGCTGAAAGAAGGCAGAAATCAACTTAATTCCCCTCCTCTTGACAGCAACAGTCAGTCTCTGAATGCTATAGACCAGGGCTATGTTTTCCTAGCTTTTGTAAGTATGGCAATGTCCTGGTTCAGGCTGAGTCCTGCTCCTAGAGCTTGAGCACTACTTCCCAAGGGGCTTCTCTGATCCCAAGGAGGACACTTCATGGTCAGGAACTTGAATCTCAAACCTCACACTTGTAGCTATAAAATTCTTCTGAGCACGAAATCCCTTTTGTGCCTCTGCCATACAGTTCCCACTAAAACCCACAAGTTTGACCAAAGGGATTAAAGCCACTACATATCTAGACACGGCGTGTTTTCCTCCTCTTCAGGCACACCTGAAACCAAAATCCCAGGAGAGCATCTTGGGAGAGAGTAGAGTGCATGAATTTGGAAGGATACAACTCTAAAAACAGTTTCCCAGCTATACACTGTTGGTATCTTTTCTAGAATAAAACAACCTCTGGAACATTTTTAGGCTTTGGCTCTTTCTTCCTCACCACACTGTTTTTTAGGGAATGCACAGTGCTGTCATCTCTCACTGCTGATCACTTCTTATTTCACAGCAGGGATTAAAACACAAGCAGAGAGGTACTTGCTTCAAACAAAACACATAGACAAAAGAAAGTATCTCTCTCCTGCCTGCATGTGTATACTCCCAGTTTATTCAGGTTAAAAAACTATTCACAGATTTCTTCCCTTTGTCTCCAGCTATTAATGCAATGGTATTACCTATACTGTGGGCTTCCGGTCAAGATGGAGGCGCACACGCTGCGGGGCTTCTGCCAGCCGCGGCTGGGGTTTCTCACTGCTGGTTCTTGCAGTGGGCCCCCGTCGGAGCCGAGTGCCAGAGTGACCAGGATTTGATGACCACAATGGTACCTACATTAGATATTGTACTGATGGAAGCCTATTTAACCTAAGGTGTTTGAAGGCCCATACTAAGACCATAAACCATCTTGTCCAGGAGCTGCTTTATGCTGATGACGCTGCCCTTGTTGCCCATACAGAAGTAGCTCTGCAGCATTTAACGTCCTGTTTTGCAGCCACTGTTGAGCTTTTTGAGCTGGAAGTTAGCTTAAAGAAAACAGAAATTTTTTATCAACCTGCACCTCAGGAAGTTTTCCATCATCCTCATATCATCACTGGCAATTCAGAGCTTAAATCAGTCCAGCAGTTTAATTACCTAGGTAGCCTCATCTCCTCAGATGGTAAGATTGACAGAGAGATAGACAATAGGCTAGCAAAGGCATATAGTGCTTTTGGAAAACTCTATAAAAGAGTTTGGCGAAATAAACGAAGAAAAGTATGAAGATCAGTGTTTATGGAGCCATTGTGCTGTCTACTCTTTTATATGGTTTCGAATCATGGGTCATCTATCGCCACCACCTGCAACTCTTAGAACGCTTCCATCAGCGCTGTCTCCGTACAATCCTAAACATCCATTGGTCAGATTATGTGACTAGTACGTCTGTTCTAGAACAAGCAGCAATTTCAAGCATCGAGGCCATGTTGCTAGGAACGCAGCTGCGTTGGGCAGGTCATGTCTCCAGGATGAATAACTACCGCCTTCATAAGATCATGCTTTATGGTGAACTTGCCACTGGCTATCGCAAGAGAGGAGCCCTGAAGAGGAGATACAAGGACTCCCTGAAACAACATCTCAGCCTTGGCCATATTGATCAACTTAACTGGTCTACTCTGGTGTCGAATCGGGAGGTCTGGAGACATACTATTTTTAATGCAGCTGATGTTTTTGAGAAAGTATGCAGGATCACTCTTGAGGAGAAAAGACAGTGTAGAAAGAATCGTGTCTTGCAGAATATACCTCCTAAGGAGTCCTTCTGCTGTGCCTTTTGCAACCGCTCTTGTCTATCTCGTATCGGCCTTTTCAGCCATCAGAGCGCTTGTGAGGAGCATGGATAGAGCTCTTCCCGGATCTTCGTTCGTGAAGCCTAGCCATGATGATTACCTATACTTCTCCATATCTAACACAGGTGCTTAAAAATCCAGACAAATACAATTCCAGAAGCCACACTTCATTCCTACATGTACAAAGCAGAGTTTAACTAAAATCTCCTTCTCTTCATTTAATAACCTTCTGCCTTGTTATTTTATTTGGGTAACCTAATGCTGTGGATTACACACGGAAGTTTGTACTACGACTTGAGAAGAGACACAGAAATGCATGGCATTACAAGCTCTTTCCCCATGGTGTGAGATGGACAAAGCAAGGCTAAGAGCATACAACCCATAATAAGAACACACAAACCCTTGTCCTGAAAAGGACAGCTAGATCAGTTGATTCCCATTTTGAGAAGTATCTTCTCTCCTTCACAATCTCCATCCTGTCCAGCTTGAGGGTTCTCCCTCAAGCAAAGACTGAGTCTCAATGCAGTCCTACATAAAGAAACAGCACCATGGTGGTGTTGGGTCTACAGTTGGTCTTTTCCAACCTTAATGATTCAGTGATAAGTTTTTTGCCTAATGCTACCAACATCAAGCTAAGAGAAAGCTGAGCTGTGTTTCCCCTGTCCTGAAAGAGAAACAGAAAATAAATTTGACCTAGTCTATGATGGACTAGAGAATTAGTCCTTACTGTCCCAAATCCTGGGTTAAAGCCCTAACCATGCCACCATTCTTTCCCTCTGGTGTGCCTGCTTTTCAGCTAGCTGGAAAGAAGGGGATTTTTGTCCTGCACAACTCGAAGAAGCCCCTCTGAGCCCTCACTCCACCTTCCCCATGTGTAGTCAGTGTACTCAAGCCTTGCAGGTCAGTTCCTGAATTTGGCCCTTTATGAATAGATCACTATGCTGGCTGCTCCCAGATGTACACAGGCAGTTGTATGTGGGGGAGAATCGTAAGCAAGGGCAGGAATGCTTGTTTGGCAGCCTCTGAGTGTCTGATGACTTTTCTCTTTTTTTCCTTTTTTTTTTTTTTTTTTGGTGTCTCTGCCACCTAATTTGTAAGCCAGGTTTTGATCTTCTCTGTCAGTCTAAATCAGGAGAGTCGCTCCAGACTGACATCAAGTGGGCACGTGCATGCTTCAGAGTGCTGCTGTCTAACTACTTGGGCTACTTCCAGCAGATGGGAGTTGGGATAGGTGACCACACATCTCTACCTGCTGTTTTATCTCCTCTTTGGATCAGATGAGGTCTGTTCAGTCAGCTGACAGAAAACAAGTCAATTTTCTTCTTTGTGAAGAAAAGAAACAGCTAAGAATCCATGCTATTTATATACAGTCTTGATGCTATCACCCACTCTTTACATATAATTTATATCTTGCTTCTGCAATTAAAACACATTGCTTAAGAAGAAGAGAGTATTTCAAGCTGAAGAGTAAATTGGGAAGTTGTGTTTTTCACTTACGTGAGTTAAACACACAAGGGACAGCTGGAATGGCAGTTACAATTAGACTACCCATTAGGATGCATTAGATGACATTAACCCAAGACCTCTCAGGTCCACTGCAAAGCTGTTGGGCTGCAAGGCAGTTTTAAAAACAGCCTAGAGCTTTAAAGTGACACATTCAGTGCAAACACTGAGAGGGATTTTTTTTCCTCTTCGTGACATGGCACACGAGCAGCGTTGCTGCTTCCAGACTACAGAGGCTTGGCACTTCTTTTAAAGCCTTTATAAGGCTGAAATCAAAAGCTGTGATAACCTTTTCACTACAGCAAAAGTATTCCAGAAATGCTATGCAAAGCACACCAGCAAGCACAGCCAGACGAGGGTGTAACCAATGAGACACCCTTCCCAAATACTGCTTATTCATCTTTCCCATGCATAGTCATTAAGACTGGAAATTATCCATCTTCCTGGTAAGGATAAAAAAAAATACTGAGGCATCAAGCTACTGAAGAGCTGCAGAAGCACTACTGCTTTTGTAATGTCTACCACGGCTACTTATCTAGGCTGTGATTCTTCTCCTGGGATCCAACTTCAGGAGTTGCCAAAGACAGACCATGAAACACCATTCAAATATTGAGACTCATAGGAAGCTTGCAATGAACTTAAACTCCAGAGTGCCTGTAACTCTAAGTACCTCCTGAGATTTCACTCACATAATAACTGAATTATTAACCAAAAAAAAAAGAGTGGTGTGTGGAAAAATGAAGCTACTAGCTTGTACGTGGCTAGAGATCTACAGGGATTAAGAAGATATTTAAAAATACCAACCTTTTTCCAAATGTCTCCTTAGCTTTAAGGAAACTTGCCAATGGTAGATCACAAGTGCTTTAAGGGAAAACAATCATTCACAACCAGATGCACTGCTGTGATGTGTTTGAAGTCCCAGAGACCCTACCCAATCTCTCTTGCATCAAACTACCTGATCCTCTTGAAATCACTAGCAAGCTCCTGTTTGTAAAGCTGCAGAAAATCAGTCATAGCTTTTCACAAAAATGCTGAGTTGTCCATGTCAAGAAAATTATAGAAAGTCAGGCTATGGGCAGGAGGGGGAGAGGGTTAGAAAAAGAGAGCATTGTTTATGGAACATGAAAAGCTCTAGCGACACAATATATGGAATTCGGAGGGAAACAGGCCCTCCTTTCTTTCTGTACAATTCAAATAATTCCAATGGCAGACTGGATATTCCCTGAAATGAGTTAGAAAAGCACAGGGCTGTCAAAGCAATTTAGAAAGGGAAAGTTGAAGTAAACATGGTGACTTTTTTTTTAAGCCTTAATGCTTGGAAAACCTGAATGTTACCCTACATAGTGTATGCATTTCATAGAATAGAAAGAAGTATTAGCTGGACATCCACCCAAATCCAGCCCAATGCAAGGAGACTGCACAGCCATTTAAGGAACATGTGTGGAAGTACTCCTAGATACAGTCTGAGCTCAAGCATGATACTCAACATTCACACTTAGCTTTAACCTTTTTTAGGTGACCTTAAGTTCTGATTAAGGCCAAAAAAAATCCTTATGAAGTGCCACTGCTGATTTGGAGTTATCATCTTGATGCTTTAGAAATCAGAAAGGCAGGCAGATAGGTTTTTTGCTCTCGTGTTCATATGTTCATGAAGATGGGGACTGACTATTAAGAGCAAAATACTCTGAATTGGTATTTTCCATCATTCTGTCCTTCTTTGCTACTGTTTTGCCTCCTTACTCCAGATGTAAGTAGGAACAAATCCCTGAATTTGAGGACAATTTAGACCTTTTGACTCTTTCAGACTTAAGCAAAGCATATGAAGGACTTAACTCTTCTTTGTTAGGGAAAGATGGTTTGCAGCATTCTGCATGATTCAATATTCACTGAGAAAAGAAGAGGTAACAAAAATGACAAATAGTTCATTACTATTTCCACTTCCCTACCTACATTTCCTATACTTTTGATTTATATATTTATCTATATATGTAATTGTGATTTGATTATGATATGATTTTGAATAACTGAAACTAAACATGTAAGACTAACGAAATCACAAAGCCTCTATTCAGTTGGATCTTGAGCAGTTATATCCAGTAAAATTGCTTGGTTATATACTTTAAAGAACAGAAGCCCTTAGTAGAATAAAATACCACTTTCATAGAAGAGTTTCTCTCAAACACATGAGAAGCTGCACGCTTTGACAATTCAGGAAGATAGTGGATTCAAAGTCTTGCTCACTGACCTTTTGAAAGACTTACTGCCTGGTAAGCAATCTTCACCAGGACTCACTTGTTTAAATTATCTACATTAATGTATGATCTGAAACCTAATGAAGTCAGTCTGGCTCTCTCTTGCATAAAGCTTACTCCTGACTTGTGTGTTTGAAGTGAATGGGGCTTGGTTTTTTGCTTTTCTGACACTGACTAGTGTGGCTTTTGACTAAGATGCTAAGAATCACACCAAGAAACTGCATTCACACAGACTAAGCTGCCTGCATTACTTCGACATTACTTCTACAGAATGGAGAAAGTGGGAGTGTAAACTGGAGCATGGAAATCTAGAAACTACACAAAATTTTTTAATCTTTAAATAAATAGAACATTTCCTTTCATAGCTTTAATTACAATGAGGGAGACAACATGCTGCTGTTGGGTCTTCTAGGAGGGGTTAATTCCTCTTTAGAACAGATTCGCTTACTTGTTTCCATCAAAACGAAGTATTTCTAGCTTTTAATTAGTAGGTTGACAGCCTCTCTGCTATCTCTTTCACAAATGACTCTGGATCTTAAAGCTTAGTACAAATCAATCTGACATGATTGTGATGTGCTCTGTAGAGCTCCTGACAGCCACGAGGTGTCTCTACAAACTGTCCCAGAAAGGGTGCAAGTCTTGGTTAACAAACAAGACAAAACTGGAATTCAGTCTCTGCAGAAGCCTGTTTGTTTGTCTGTAGTTGTAAAAATTTTCTTTAACAAATGACTCGTAAAAGAGAGAGCATGATCTTGTGTATCATGACAGCTCTATCCAAATAACTAAGCAGTACTAATACCAGAGAAAATATATTTACAGAGTCAAAGAATGGTAAAAAAAGGGACTACATCTGGAAGCAGTAAAGGAAAACCTTAAATATGTTAGGAAAAAGTTCCAACAGTGGAAGTCGCTTAGACAAAGGAATACGTTGCTAGTTGAGAATGCATGAGGCAACGCTAGAAAGAGGTGCTTCAGAGATGAATTTTGAACTTTATCATAGCAACACTATTTGGCTGTGTCATCAAGAGCATTAAAACCCATGCTGATTCTCAGAACTTGAAATCTTGTAATCCAAAACCTACATCTGCATTTGGGCAACAGCAAAGCATATAGTAAATGCTTTCTGCACAGAGCAAGCGATTAGGACCTAGAATACTGTTGTAATATAGGAAACAGAGCCTATGTCAGGGAGACATCACTGACCCAACAGTCACTGTGTCCAAGGAATTACCCAGCATGGACTCCTACTGACTGATTCTTTTAAACTTTACATTTACCAGTCAAAAAAATATGCATAACTGAAACAGAATGGGGAACAGATACAGAAATTGCTTTAAAACCAAGCAGCAAAGACAAACAAGCATTTCAAGCATTGCTAAACTTCGGACTCAAAAGCTGAAGTAGGCAGCTAGTCCTTAGTGATAGAAAGAACACACCTTTTGAAAGCAAAGAAAAGATGATGGACTCAAAGTCCAAGCCATGACCGCCTCGTCCTTCTAGCTCTTCAAGTGAAAGGGTAAGTAGGATGTTAGTCAAAGGGTAAAGGCCAGAGATCTGGGTCATCTGAGCTACAGAGAATGATGTCCTGGAGCTGCAAGAGATGCAAGATCTGTATTTATACTACAACCTATGTGATTTTTATTTCTGAAATTAACTTCAATCTAAGACAATCTCAGAGAGATCTCCTTGGTGAAATGTTGAGGTGAAACTGGCATGTTCTTCTCCCCATTTTGGTCCAAAACTACTTCAAGAACAGTGACTGCTCACCACATGACACTACTAATGTCAGCAGAGATCTGACCTGCTAGAAATAAGATGAAAATATGTATTAAGTCTCCCACGGGCAAGAATAACTCATAAGCTATAAAGCACTGTTTCCTGATATCTTTAAAGAACTTATCTTATAGAGGCAAAGTCACCCCATCTCAAACAACTTGCTAACCAGGCAGCCTGGAGCTGTATTAGAGGGCTCCCATCAAGGAAGCACCCAAGGACTTTCTCCTCCGTTAACATTCATCCAAAATGGCTTAGAGACTTCCACCTCTGTTGCTTTCCACATTTCAGCAGGGAACAACAATTGTATCTCAAGACAAAAAAATAAATATTCAGTCTTTTCTAGCTTTAATGAGTTGTTATGAACTAACAGCACAAAAATGCCCATTTGGGTCAGTCACCAGACTGTTGTTTTGCTGATGAGACTCCTGGGTTTTTCTAACTTCACTTTGAACTGGAAATTGAGACATTTCAAGGAAATTTTCTTTTCCTCAAATACAGATAATTACATGAGTACTGTTTCTGTTTAAAAAAAAAGGCATTTTCCAAAAATAAATAGTTCTAATATCTTGCCCATCTTGCATGCTGAGAACTGAAGCACAAAGGGCCACATCAGGATTGTCTCTGAGGCCCCAGACCATTCTTGCCTCCTGCTAATACAGCTTGCCTGTAAGTACAGCCTCCGATAAGCACATATAGAGCTCATGGGATCCAGGTGGTCTAGCATGCTTCATAGATCATGTGAGGTATATCCTACATATGGAGAATGAGCAGGAAAAGAAAATGTGATGGGCTACTTCTCTTTCAGAGCCTCATACACCACCCAAGTCTTTGACTCATCCCACAACATTCTTAGACACTTCCAAGTTTAATTGTCCTGGGCTCTGCATACTGTTACTAATCACTCATTCTGCAGGCCACATGCAGCTGCTTCTGTAGCAGCTTTGCAGCTAGTCTACTGCACACTGGGCAGAGCAGCCACAGGAGGTGACAGGAGTCGGGCGTAACTGTGCATGTTTTCCATTCCCTCTCCCTTGCAGCGCTGCCCATTGCATCCCACTCCTAAATCCTGGGCTCTCACTAGAGTCGGTGGTCCTGTCTTGCTGTCAATTGAGTGGAGGCACTGTTGGATGACTAGACACTAGCATTGTGTAAGGCACAAGTAACAGAGCCCAGCAAAGAACCACAGAGCCTTAGTGGGGCTCATTGCCTATGCCAAACACTGACCTCCCTGTAAAGCTGAAGGCTCCCAAGAGAGGGCTAAACAACTAACAAGTAAATAACTTTTTTTTTTTTACAGGACTAAGGGCCTGGTTTGGCTTTTTGCTGTCAGAACCAGCCTGGTCTCATTTCCCAGGGTTGGAAACGGCTTATACAAGGTTACCAAGGACTCTCACTCGGTCTCTAAACTGGGTTCAAAATCTGATAATGGCCAATTCAGATATTGAGAAGTAACAACAGATAAACTGCATCATTGCTTGCTAATTCTTTACAGCTTGTGGCCTGAACTGAGTGTCAATCAATGGCATTTCTTGCATTTGTACAAGCTGGGGTAAATCCAAGTTAGCTTAAAATACCTAATTCGCTTCAAGTCTTTGTGTCTTACACTTGGATAACCCTTTCCAAGAGGAAGATTCCTCATAAAGTGCCATGACTTGCACTACAAATGCACAAGGCAGATGGGGGTAACCATTACTCTCTCCTCACAAACTAGAGGTCCTGTTCAGGGATGCCTCCCAAACTAGTGAATGAACCTGGTCAACCTTGTGATAGATAGGCTCTCATGAAGAGGAGGAGAACTAGAGAAACAAGACCAAGGACATACTCTTCCACTGATCCCAAATGTGGCAGGGAATTCAAAAGTCTCCAGACAAGAGGAAAGGCACGTTTGCTGAAATAAAAACACTATTTTTACTGTTTTGATAAGCACGATGGATGAAAAAAGGTCTTGGAAGACATTTACTTTACTTCACACTGAAGTGCTGCTAAAGCCAGCATGGCAAGAAACTATAACCCTGTAAACATATGTTGTGTATTACATTCTGATCTGGCAGTTTGCCTTAATTTTGTTTTTTTTAAGGGCTCCAACGAGTTCCAAATACACTTCCATGTTTGTATTCCAGCAAATGAGCAAAAGGCAAAATGCTTGAGCGACGGGGACCCTGGAATGCATTGGACAATTAGCAAAAAAAAACCAACAAAACCCCACTCCATTAGTGTTGGCACATCAGGAAGAGAATGACAAAAATATCAGCAAAGTCTTCTTTCTGTCCCTTTCTCCTAGCTTTTTCTTTTTCCAGTGTGCACTTCACAGCTGCTGAGAACTGTAATAATTTTAGTCTCCTCTATTTTAACTATCAACATGGAGAGAGTTGACAAGAGAACACCTCTCTAGACAATTTTGTTACTCTCAACTCCTCATCGAAAAAGGACCCCACAGAGCATCCTCTCAACAGCAATTAGTTTGGGTCCCTGTAGGTGCAGACTAACAAATTCTTTTAAGAGGTATTTTAGACTTCTCAGGATTGAAAGTTCCAGCTCATATAAACAAATACTGTTACAAGAGGCAAAGCTGATACAAATTTATGCAAGGAATGTATAGATTGAATAAGCAATTTGATAATTAATGGAGTTGACAGACACTTTCTAACAGTACACAAGTATGTGCAGACTGAATGGTTTCATATACATGCTGAAACAAAGACAGTACTAATTTTTAACCCATCTTATACCTAATCACTCAGATAAAGGAAACACATGCATTTTTTTTCCTCTTGGGTATTAATCTTGACCTCCCAAAGCCTGATTATTGTGCAGTAAATCCTCTGCACTTACTACTATTGCAGACAACAAACCCACAGATGTCTTGTATAGGATGATTTTTTCTTAAAGATTGTCTGAAGAATGAACTTTAGATTACTTTCTAGGCATTGATTATTTCTTTTATGTCCCACAGCTTAAATACAGCAGTTTTGCTCTTAACAAAGAACTGAGCTGCATGACTTTGGGGAATTTCTGAAGAGACCCTCTTGGCTAATATGGAGTTTCTTTTATTATTGGCTTCCAAGCAAGCCAAACCACTGTTCCTACAGGCCCAGCTGCAGAAACTAAAGACGCTTAGTAAAGTCTTAAGCAAAGCACTGTCCCACCTGGCAGGAGATGAGGATAATTCATTGTGCTTGGAAGATATTGCGACATTTTGAACTGCAGAGGGAGAAAGGAGTAGTATTGTAATGGGTCCCACACCAGAATGAGATACTCAATGTTTTCTCAGTCTGGAGCAGGTTGAGAGATGAAGCCTTGACACGCTTCACAAATTCACCCCTCTCATGGTCAGGAAACAGGCATCTAACACATTTGTTTTATGGCCTCATATCCTATACAATATAAAAATATTCTAAAGGTTGCCCCCACAGTAACCACTTATGGAAATAATATTTGGTCAGTCTTTCCTTACCCATACTCCATCTCTCCTTTAGCAAGGAAATGAAAAGCCAGAGCAAGCTGCCCATTTTCTAGGCCTATGTCCTCCATAAAGGCACTGAGAGAATGGAAGGGGCTATATGGAAGCACTCTGTCTCCAGTTACATTCAAGCTATAGGTAACTGCAAATTAAATGACCTCAGCCCTACAGCAAGGGGTAGATGAACAGCCATATGGAGTTAGATCTGAGGTGTTTCAGGTCCATTATTCTTTCCAGTTAACAGCCAAAAGCAGATACCTAGGGAAGAATGTATTAAATACATCCCCTATTAAAAGCCTTGTAGATGGGGCACAATTCTGCCGTCCTGTTGGGAACCCAGCAGCAGGTCAACTTGCTACAACTAATCAAACATCAAATGACACACTGCTGTGTGCTAACTGCCCCCTACCCCAACCCCAGCTGCAGCTGCCTTTGAAGAAAGGTGCAAGGCCTTCTGCGTGGATGTACACACCGAATAAAGTCTTTTAAAGCATGTGAGAACGAAAGCTGTCA
Organism: Bucco capensis; assembly: GCA_013396975.1. Lineage (NCBI taxonomy): Eukaryota > Metazoa > Chordata > Aves > Piciformes > Bucconidae > Bucco > Bucco capensis. The sequence goes on from VWZO01000732.1 coordinate 597,393, forward strand.
TCAAAATGTACTGAGCAATTATAGGTTGAAGGTTGAACTATTATTACTCCATGCCCTCCCATTCCCCTCCCCTCTAGAGTGGGAAGAAGGGGGGAGGATTATTCATTTGTATTCAAGCACTTCATTAATGTTTATAAGAGAATCCAAACATGCAAGCAAAACAAGGGGGAAACACTTGCGCCAGACGTGTGATGCGATAAATGTCACTGGAGCAAATATTTAGATCTGTTTACAGAGAGGCCTATTAAGTCCTTTTTGAAAAGCTGTGCCGTGTTGTGGCTTGGTCTCTGCCTAGCAGCTCCAGCGTAAACAAATGGAGGATGGCTAAGTCTCTCTCTCTCATTTTGTTATGACATCTGGAAACCTAAGGAGTTGGGGGAAGCCAACTGGCTGTCCTACTGCGATGTCTAACAACAGGGTCTGCTTGTTGAATGATGGCAGGACATGCAAAGTGGAACTGCTGAGTTCTCCAGCCTGTGCCAAAATCAGTGGGTTTTCAACAAAATAATTCCTCAACTAAAGCTGTTGCAACACAAAAGCCTTTGGTTCATTGCTAATGATGCAAGACTATGCTCTCTGCCATTTTTGGAGATCATTTTGGTTGAAGAAAATCAGTTTCATTAGGGACTAAAACAGGGTGCAAAGATGGGTGGAGCTGCTCTGTTTGCCAAGGGATGAAGATGTCTACCATAATCCCTTGCCTGAAGAACTGTAGGTTTTGGAATTTGCAGTCAGCTTAGACTTCTACAGATGTCCTCTGCACATCACCATCTCACTGACTCCAGTCCATCCACATACAAATATTTCTTTTTCCTATGAGAATGAAGTAAGTTGAAAGACATAAGAGAAATTTATGTATGGAAAAATCACAGTCTTAGCCCCAGATGTAATAACATATTTGGGATATTTCAACTTCTGAAGTCATGGAAACTGAAGAGTTTCCAACACATAATGTAAAGCCTACAGGTATAAAACGGTCCTATATGCATATATTAAGAATGAGGGTTGATTGCTTCCTTTTTCTTCAGAAGGAATGGTGCTCAGACCATTTAGATGTATGGGACTTTGTTTAGCGATCTCTAGCAGTGATGACTGAACCAGGAAAGGGAAAGCTGAATCAAAACACTTTCAGTTGGAAACTCTCCTTCTGACTTCACAAGTTTAGTTCTTACTTTTCATGGCATCAAGAATTCAACAAGAAACCACAAGTAACTCCACACGGTCTGCTTTTTAAGCCTATTGAAATCATAATTAAATTAGAAAAATATGGACTAATTTTTTATCTTCCTAATTCTCTTAATGAATTATTTGGTGACACAAAACTCCTTCCTACATAAACCAGCAAGAAAGACACATTGCCCAGTTTCAGGGACTACAGATATACAGTTTTGGGTTCCAGGTTCAAGGACTGCATACTTGTTTTAATGGGAACTACATTGTTGGTTTTAATGGGAACTACACTGAGCTATACTCCAGAGAATGGAAGAACAGATGACAAGTCTTTTGGGGTTCTCCCATTGGTATTTTCAAAGCTATACTCTTAGGTCTAAACAATCTCAGCAAAACACATCCCTTTCTTCCCTGACTGGTATGGATGATGGATTATTAGACATGACAGCTGATAAGCTTGTTATTTTCTTAAAAAAATACAAGAAGGCTTTGATACTTTTGTGAGTTGGAAGAATGGGAAAATGTGACCACCCAATCAAATAGTGAATAGTCATTGGTCACCTCTATTGTTCAACAGGGATCAATCTTTTCAGACTTACACTTCCAAAAGGAAATTTTTTTCTGACTGAATTTTCCTGTTAATTTGTCTCCCTGATTAATTCTTGCAGAAAATGCATGACAGATCAGTGACTTGGTCTCAAAGTGGTCCCTTCCTTGATGTTCAGCTGTACTCCCTGCTCTTGGTGTGTTCTACTACCCTTAACATAGTAGATTCATTAAGAATGCCAGGCCATGAAAACTTTCAGTAGCACGCCAAACATCCACAGGGAAGAGAGAGAAATCCCTTTCCCTATTTTCGTTTAGCTACCTCCTGCTCCTCTGCTTTAGAGCTAACCCATGGGGTTATTTATATTGTATGACCTTGAGATAAATGGCATTTGGCAGGCTGCTGGAATGACTTTGTGTTTCAAATCAAACCTTCTCAGTTTCTCCCACTAACAATAGGAATAATTCCTGAATGCCTTTTTCAGGGGGATTTCTTCCCATCTCATTGCCTGCCTTGGAGTTCTTTGGTAACTACGTCAGGGTTGGTGAACTTTAGCTTGACTTTCTTGTTCGATGCAAGTACCAAGTGGTGTGTGTGGTTTCCTTCTGTGGTTTAGTGTGTGTGTGCGTTTTCTCTTTGTCCCAGAGTGTCTGCACTGCTGGTATTAGAGCTACAATTGTTCTATATAAAGCAAAGATCCCTTGAATGATCTGCCAAAGGCTTTATCTCTGAACAATCTTTGTCTGTACTTGCTTTGCCGTTAACCAGTTTTGACTCTACTCCATAATGGCTGGAGCTGCTTTGCCTTAACTGATATGTATCAAAGAGAACTGCTAAAATTAACTGCTCATGAACTGTGTCCAGGATGTTAGATTAACTCATCTAGAATCCTTCAGAGAACAAACTGATTTATGATGTGTTATGACATTGTTACTTGATGTGTTGCACAACAACTCAATTTTGAAAAATGAAGAGTGCTCCATTAATAAGAGATAAATCTTTCCAGTGTAATTCAAATGAATCTGCAACAGCTTTAGAGAGAGCATGATAAGGGATCTTGTGTGGGTTTTGGTGATTGTGTTTTGCATTCCTAGGGATATCTTCCACTGGGATCTCTTTGTCAGTAATGACAAAATCCATCCAAAATATGCCAAAATATGACACCTTTTGGGAGATTATAGCTCTTTGTACTTCCCAAGACACAAAAGGGTACTATTACAAGTGATTCCCAACAACTAACACCTTCAGGTTTGAGAATGCACACCAAGCACACCCAACTATGCTTTCTTCCAACTTCGGAGACATAATTTGCTGCAGTCAGTAGTGGTACATCCCTTACAAGCTTATCCAGTCATAGGGAACATACAACAAGTGCTCAAAGCAGTCAGTTTCTCATAAAACACATGCCTTTATACATTAAGATATAAATAATTTTTTTAAAGCAAGCACTATTTCATTACTGGAACATGAACCAATGTAAATGCTGACCTTAAATTATGAAGTTTCTAGAATATGTTAAAGGCTCAGGTCTCTCTGGATACCCAGCTTCAACAAAAATGCCTTTGAAAGTGAGCTTGAATTATATACTGTACAGTATGTCTCATTTCACAGCCAAGCCACTTGAGTTAATAAAGAAAATCCTCCCTGGCCTCACACAATTAGCTGGGTGAAAAACTAGTCAGTGCAAGTCTGCACACAACAACAAGCCAATCCATAAAGCTGAATAGTGTTTCAGCCTGCAAATGCCTGCTGCCTTGACCCTCTGAACTTCACTTTGCCATCAAAAGACCTGGATTATTTCAGGATGGTATAACCTGGTCTCACAGCCTGCTGCTCACATCAGGGAGTTAATATCTTCCTGGTATTCTGCAAATAGGAAGGAGAAATGCTGAAGGAACTCAACCTCAGTTTGGCTGTAATTGTCAACTAAGAGCATCCCAGATATTTGAAGGCAGGCCATATTAAAATTGTTTTGGCCTTAACTTGGCATTATTAACTTGACACTTTGTACTAGAAATTAGTTCAGTTCTATGTCTTAGTGAGTTATTTTCTTCAGCAAGCAAATAATGAACTTTTTTGAGAATGTTCTAGTTTTCTTCTTGTATTAACCAGGAAAGAAAGTAATTTTGAAAAAGAAAGGCTTTCTTCATAGTTAACTCTTATAAAAACAATCATTTGAGACCCTTTAGCATACTTGTGCCTCTCTTCCTCCTGTGATATCTAAAAAATACAATTACATACATTACCTTAGCTTGAAAGCAAACTACAAGTTAGTATCCCAGTTGTCTCCCAGTATGTCAGGAGCAGCTCTTCGCAGGGTTGTAAGCATTAGCTCTTTTGCAATTAATAGTGCTATGACGATTTTACCAGTGCTTTAGAACCAGTGGGATGCATTGGGAAGTGTCCCATCACACTTCACCACTGGAATAACATTAATCTCAATAATCATTTCTAAAATTGTAAATCAATCACATGCTAGAAATATGAAGACCTTTAAAAAGTTAGGCATGTTTCTTAAATCACCCTTTTGCCCTCTCTCCCTCTGCTGACTCTGCAAACTCCTATACTGTGAGCATTCTGTCTCACATTTAAATAAATATTCCCCATCACTATTATGCTGTCACCTGTAATAGGAAAAGCCTGCAAGAAATCAAAGGAAAGCAAAATTTGTGCGGTGGCAGAAAGTGTACAGAGAATAATCAGTCTTCATCGTGATTGTTAATAAAAGCAAGGGAGCCTAATGGAGACCTTGGATTTAACACAGTCTCTAAAACATTGAGGGAATACTTTCAAGACATAAAATCTCCTCCTTTAAAGAATATTTTCCCTGTGTTCCTCATAAGTTGACTTTTATTAATATGGAAAGAGGTTTGAAAATAACTCAAAGATTTGTTTCCTTTTTCTCATTCCTTGGCTCCCTTTGTGAGCCTGATGAATACTGCTTTGCTCTATGAAGGCAGCTTCTTCTCTATTTTATGTACCAGGGATATCTGTGTTTCCCAATGGGTGCCCCAATACAAGAGTTAAGGTAGAAGATGAAAGATTGATGCAATCTGGGTAAAACATAAAGCATATAGTGTTATTCCCTTATTTGTGTTGTTACCCCTAACATGTTGGCTATGACAAGTTGCTCACTTTTCCTTATGCCCATCTCAGTGAACTCTGTGATTTTGCAGTGATACTCAAGCATGAAGAACCTCTGGACTGAAATTCATTTGAAAGGTTTCATAACTTGTATGTCAACTAAGTCTAGGAAAAGATGATATCAGAGCCCTTTTTTTTTTTACAATCTTTTCTCTATTTGCCAACAGGGGTTTGGTAATAGCTCAGTGTTATCCCTGGCTTCAAGGGACACTCTGGTATGAGTACAACATGTAGATTCATATCAGTGGTCCTTCACATCTAACACTGCAACCTTCTGGCATGGGCTGCAATTCTGATTTTTGAAGAAGTCAGTAATAAAACTCCCTTTTGACATCTACAAGACTCTTCAGCCCTCAGTGTTGTTTCAGTGCCTGGACAGAGGTGACCAGCAGTGGTCCACTGATAATACATCTAATTACAATATTTCAGGGATGATGATTTCTTCAGGCATAACTGGCCTATGGGAGTCTATGTACGATGAGAAATGGGGTGTCTAGGCCTATGTTAAATGACCCTCAGAGTGGAAAATCTAAGCTCTTTGATCTCATTCAAACTAAAAATACTTTTGTTAATGAGCCTCTTCAAGTCATACAACATCCATCCCAAAATGCTGAACACATGGTTCTAATTTACAGTTTTTAGCCACTTTCATTTATATTGTGCTAGAAGTCCTGAAGTGACTTGCAGCAGAAGCTCTAAAAATTGGAAACTCAAACAGTAAGGACTGCTGTTGGAATAACTAGTGACAAAGGCAGCAGTTATCTGTACTTATTCCCGCTTGAGCTTCTAGCCCAGTTATGAACCATGTCACTTCTAATTCTCTATGCATTTAAATGGCAACTAGATTCAAAGAACAGCAACAATAACAAGGCATTTATATTTTTCTCCTGAATATCAGAAAAAGCAAATCCATGGAGGTGAATGAGATAACTACTAGCTGTTGTGACAGATAGATACAACCAGTCATGCATTTTAGTTGCATGTCTGTGCCTTCTGTGCAGAGAGTAGAGCCTTGTTGCAGTTCAAGAACTGAGACGGTAGGTTCAAACACTGATATCTGCAGTTTTAAGCTCTGCAGGCACCAGTTTAATATCTAGTGGCTCAAGCAAGCTAGAAACCACAATGCTTTATGGCTTACATAAAAAGTATAAGGTTCACGAATTGTTGCAATGTTCAGAAAAATGTCTTAGTTGCTGTAGCCTAGAAATAATTTTAGAGGTTCAGAAAGATAATTGAAGTTTTGTGCTCAACTCACACTGCTTTCCGAGAATTAATGCTTGTCAGCTTGAATGAGGAACTGGTAAAACTGTGTAGACACAAGACAGATACATTACCCTGCAAAATAGGACTCTTCTAACATTGACTCTTGAAAGTTTAAAAAATGGAGTTCCCAAAACACTGGTCATTGATGTTCTAAACACTGTGTTCTGGGGAAGTAATTTTACAGTCCCTCAACCAAGCATGCAGGGAACCCCTCTAACAGGACCAAAAGATGAAAAGAAATCACACCAATTTCACATGGCTCAAGTATTAACTTTGTGACTTCTTCTGCCTTTTGCCTGTCTCATCAACTGCTAACGACAGCGAAGAGATTAATAAGGTTTGCAGCGTAAAGCCTAGCACAGGGGAAACCTGTTATTTTACAGTACGTCCCTCTGAAGTTCTCAAATATGCTTTGCCAGGAGCCTTGCCACCGATCTCCATCTCTGCAGGAGTGCAAGGTGAATGAGTGCCCTTGCTTAAGATCATTTCTGGCCTTTTCAGTACAGGAACCTCTGACTAGCCTGAATGATGTGGGCTGGCTTTATAATGTGGATTGCTACTCACTAGGGAGCTGAGGGGAGGCTGTTAAAGACTTTCTGAGGACTGTAGGTTGCACTATACTTGAAGTTGAGGTTTTTAAGGTCAATGGTTCATTCTGTTTATAAGCAAAGCACTCTGGGCCTGAGGCAAGATCCTGACTGCTCTTGCAACAGCATCAGAAACTGACAGCAGACAACAAACAGAAAGAAAATCATCACTGTGGAAATATCGTTTACTGAAGAGGGGGTTATTGTGCACTTACTGGGTGTGCAGCTCAGAGGTGGCAAACTGCTCCAGGGGAAATCCCACAGGGATTTGAAAGCAGAGTTAGTCTCTAAGTACAGGGATGGATTTCAGTCATCTGTCCCCTTCCCTGAAGCAGTTTGGGGACTGAATCTCCTCTAGGGAGCAAAGAGCCTGCCTGGGGTTTTCTCCACACCTCTCACACTGCAGCAGTACCAGGGCTTCCTGCCACCAAGGCCAGGCATTACAGGAGCCAAAGAGACCACACTCTGATTTTGACTCACCTCTCACCACAGACAGAGGAAAAAAGAAGGCACAATTCTACTATCTGACTTGTACATATTGGTAACATTCAGCTACCTCACACATGGTAGGGACTCCCCTGAGTGCCAGGCTTGTTTGCCACTGTTTTCTAGAGGTTTTTTCCTTTCAAAGCCCACCTTATAAAGACACAATTGTCTAAAATCCACCACAAGCAGAACCCATAACTTTGCAAACAAATCAATCAGATCTGCTCATGGGAGGCAGGTACACCTGTCTTGGGCTTGGATCTTACCAAGGGAGGTGTGAAAGACCAGAGAAAAAAGCAAGGCCTTATATCTAACCTGCTCTACAATCACTTCTTGCAGTTACATACACAATATATACAACAGATGAATTGCCAGCTGCCCCTGGAGCCGTCATTAACTGACTGCCTTTTTTTCTTAATAGTCATCAAATGCCACAGTGGACATTTCAAGGGAGATGTGGTGAAGAAGCACACAGTAACTAGCTATAAAGAGCAACAAGTACAGTTAGCTACAGCTATAAAACATCAGTTGCTGATCCTCTCAAGTGTTACTGTTGACTACCGTAATTTTAATACCTGCATAGTTTCACCCTCAAACAGTTCCCGTGGTAAAGATGTAAAGCAGCTCTACTAGTATTCAAAGGGAGCTAAATGGAAGGATTTTTATTTCTGTTGTATGAATTTCTACCACAAGGTTAATTATACTAAGGAATTTTTTCACTCTGGGATGCAAGAAGGGTGAAGAGGGTGATAGTTTAATTAAAGCTAGCAAGCTGAACACTATGTGCACCACATATAACTATGTATAATCAAACCTTTTAACATTTTTTTCCACAATACTTTTTTCAGCAACCAAAACAGATTATACTTAGCTATTTTTGATAACTCGTGCTCTTTTCATAAAGCCTGATTTTTTTTAAAGCAAAAGGCACTGGTTTTCTTAGGTAAGAAAACCACTTTTCTTTAAAAATATAATTTAAAAAAATAAAAATCAGTAATAGACCCTGAAATAAGCTACACAAACTGTCAAAAGTCAACTACCTCTGAAACTGAACCTTTAATCTGGTTCAGAAAACTTTGAGCCTGGATCTTTCACCAGCATAAGCAGGCAAATTTCCCTTGGAGTCAGTTATAGTGGTCCCTGTCAGCTCCAAGAATTCCAGCCTTGTGATCACAGAAATGTTTAATTTTTCCAGGGGACAGGGGAGATGGAATAGCAAGTCCAGGCCATGGCCTTGTCTATATATTACTGTGTCGTGCTGTTTTGCCACTGAAGGTCCAGCTCCAAGACTGCAGATCTGTCAGTGACCAAACGTGATGGACCACCCATTGGCCTTTTATTAACCAGCACTTGTTCCCCCTCTAATCCTATCACTAGAGTAATCAAAGCTGCCATGTCCCAGGGTTTGATGGAACAGCAGGACCTGGGAAATGAAGACTGATTTTGTTAACAAAGTCATTCCTGCCCCTCATTGCTGTCTCATTGGTAGAAAGCAGGGAGAGGAGGTTTATTTGTGCAGAGAATGAGGCGGCAAAGAAATGAAAGGGGAAGAATGGTGAAGTGTGAAGTTTAATCTGGCACGGTCTAAGGTTTCTTTCTTTGAGGCTGCCTCTGATCCAATCAACACTGGTTTGATATTTAACATCTCCCCCTGCAGTTGGAAATGATACAGGCCAGAGAAGATCAGAGTTGGCTTTGTAAGCCCCAACCAGTGCAGGGAGAGAAAAAGGGGTGCTGATGGCTGCTCCCCAGCCTGGCAGCTCCCCTCACAGACACGTCACGATGGAGTCAAGCCCTGACACAAGATTACCATAGTGAATCTTGGGGTTCAGGGCATCTGGCACGAGCTGAATGGAGACTCACCCTGAAAAGAGCAAGTGCTGGATAAGATGAGTGAGGGATTTATTTCTAACTTTGAGGAAGAGATAAGAACACTGTATCAGTCTGGGGATCCTGCTGAGAAACAGGATCAAACACAAGGGAGACCAGTTTGGATACAGGAGTAAGACCTTGCCCACGCTGACTGTAACAGGCTTGTTGCAGGGACATGATGCTGCTTGAGGGCACTCAACTCCTGGGCTGAGCAGGGGACCCACCACAGCCCTGGGTGATCAGAGTGGATGCAGACAGACCTGAGCAGCTGTAGGTGTCACTGTCACCATCCATTGTACTCCAAGAACAGTGTATGTCAGCCTGGTGAGAGCTGTCCACCACAGAACTGCATGACAGTCCTGAAGAAGATGAGGGAAAGCCTAACTCCCTCCCAGGCTGGCCCCTGGAGGACACATGGACAAGTCCTCACAGCCTGTCATGTTGCTAGCTGCAGTGCCTCTGCCAGGATCCCAACAGGGGAAGGCCCTGAATGTTATCCACCCTCACCAGCTCTTCTCAGTCCTGGGCCACTTGATTTTGCGCTTTTCTGGCCACTCTGTCAATGAACACCTACACTGTCAGGCATTGCCTGCTTCCTTTTCTCTGCAATGCCTCTCAGCTCTTTCTGTCCCACCTTCAGTGAAAATCCTGAAACTTCCTACACCAAGGTGTGCTGAAATTTCAACCTGACACAAATCTAATCTGAATTCCCCTGCTGCCAGGCTCCCAACCTAGCCTTTTGCTGAGACTCAGACACCTTGCCATCATCTATATAACATGGACTTTGTGTGACCAGCAGCTGCTGGAGTCCCAGAGGTAGAGAGGATGCTCCCTCCACAAGCCATGCAGGCAAGCAGCTGGTGAGCAGCACAGCAGGGCTATCAGAGCAGTGCCGGGATGGGAGAGCGACAGGAAACACTGAGCAGATTTCAGGGGGAGCAGAGCATCAGACTACAAAGTTTCTGGGTTTACAATAGGAAACAATGTGCCCTGCTCTACCTGCAAGAGCTGGCTCTCCAGGAAGCAACTGATTATATGAGCCACCTTAATCTTTTCATCCGGCTAAGACAATCAACATTTCAAAGCCACGCACAGAACGTTTCAAAGATCGTTCCTGGTCAAAAATGCAAGTGTATCCGCTTTCTTTCAGAGCAGATCAAAACCAAGTACCACACCGGGACCACTCCTAGATTTCCTCCTCCTCACAGTATCAGATTAACAGATTTGGTCCGTGTAGTCAGATTAAATATTTGCAGTAGCACAAAGCTGCCTTTGAGGGAAAGAAGTAGGGAATAAAAAGGGGGGGGGGGGGGAAGCTTAGGGCAAAAATACTGGACTTTGGGGATGTGGGAAGCAAAAGCATTGACATGATTCAGCAAGGCACAGTCTTAAAACCTGAATTCTGAATGCAGAAATTACGTGCAGTATTCCTGTAACAGTAATGCTGAAAACAGGTAAAAACTGCTTTGCCCTTAGCAGATTTGGGACTGTAATTTATCACAGATGTTCTCATCAAACTGTGCAAACACCCTACAAGACAAAAGCTGCTCAATTTCTGATTTCCATTTCAGTGTGTTTTAATTATGTGTTTCTTAAGGAAGGCTGCAAGACCTGAAATTTGGAGGTGAAACCTAGCAATGGTAATCCACTCCCCTAAATTAGCACAGTAATACACCAAGCAGTAGGACTGCCAGACGATGTGATAACATTACAAATTACTATTGTTATACAACTAGCCAGGTGTCAGGATGCATGGAATCTAGAGGAAGCAAGAAAATAAATATCTGGTTTGTTTTGTTTAATTTTGTCTCATGTTGTTATGGTGGCCTTGTTCCCAGAAAAAAGTTTCAGTCTAGCAAAAATCCTCCTGAACACTAATCTATTTTAGCAGCAATGTCAATTCTCTGCAACAATTAAAATGTAACCTGTTTTTTTTAATTAGCAGAAAAGTTTTTCATAAATCATGGTTCTTTACTTGCCAACAGCAGTAATACCTTTGCTGTTCTTTTTTAGTTTATTATTGTAGTAAAATGAAGGGCAAATCTTTGTTTCTATTTAAAATTTAGAGAATGAGGAAAACCATTCTCCGGTAAGAGAAAAGAAAAGCAGCAGTGAGTTTTGTACTCTGTCCTTTCTCCTTTCTCTGTTGCTCACTCACTTTCTAAAACCAAAAAAATGTAACATGATTCATGTTTAAAAGGCTTCCAAGTGGTACATTTCTAACCAAGTGCTTTCATGTGCTTGATTCTAACTGCTATTTTTGAACTAATACAACCAAATGCTATTTAATCTCTGAAATGGTTAATTATTTTTACTCACCTTAAGCAAGGGGTTCAATAGAGAGGACAGGCACTTAAACCTTTCAGACAGAACAGGGTAAAACTAATTCCTTGTTTTGCATGTGTGTTAATTAATGCAAAGGTCTTGAGGGGCTTTCTTTTAATTATTTTTGTTGATAAACAAGAAAATCCCTCCCAAAAGCATATGCAACTAATCTTCTCCTCTGAAGGCTGTAGGCAGAGCTAGACTTCCAGATAAACCAAATGTTAATGCAAGCTAGACTTTTTCCCCTTTAAACAGTCCCCACTATACTTCAGGGGAGAAGGGAGTGAAGGCATTCTAAGGACATTTTAATCACACTAAAGATCAGTCCTTTAATCCTTATTCCCACATCACCAAGAACTTTTTTTCTCAAACTAGGACAGTAAGATAAAGCTGGAAGTAGGCTGATCTAAAACTAATGATGAAAAGTAGGTTAAAAACGAAATATCATAGAAGTAACTGACACCATCTTAAATTTCCCCTGGATTATTTGTTTTCTTCCGCACACATTCATTTCCTGAATTTCTAGTAAATCTGATTTCATATAAACAGTTTCACAAAGCAAAGTCAATAGCTGTGACTGTGCTCCTGATTAATCCACCAAAATGAAATAGATCGCATGGCTTAGTGTTTGGTTGTTTAAAGCTAAATCCACTGAAAGAATTCTGGAATCCAGTTACACCAATAACTTCTGTTTCTTAATCTACATCCTTTCTCTTTTTTTTTTTTGAACTTTACCTGTTCTAAACAGGAAAAATCCAGGCAGATTGCACACTTGATTTCCCCCAGTACATGAGGGCAATACATGAGCCAGTTTGTTTTGATCGGCAGTAACTACCAGCCCGATGACCCACAGTTTACACGTACTTAAATCTACTTGAACAATGTCTAAATTTCTTCTTTCATTGTTCACACTTCATCCTCTTCCTGACAAGTACCACAGAACTGCTTGACTTAAAAACAAACAAACAAACAAAAGCACTTTTTACCCAGGGACAGGACTGGAGGCGTGTAAGTTTCCCTCTCAAGTGGCAAGCCAGTGGACACATACATTCACACCCTGGACATTTGATTTTCAAACACAGATGATAAACGCATAGCACTCACTGAGCACAGCACAGGTTTTTTGCAGACCTCACAGATCAGCTTAATGGAGAATGGGCAGCCAGATGCAAAGGCTGCTGAGGCCCACAAGTGACCCACCTTGCTGCCACAAGCTTGGGGTTTGCCCCCATAAACTTACCGAAACACGAAGAGAACAGCCTTCACCTCCTGGGATAAGCCATGAGACCCAGGAGCCTCCTTACCTGGGAAAAGTTGAGCCCATTCAGCGGGTGACACTGCTCCTCCACCCTCTCCACTGCACCCGTCGTCTTCTTCATTCTCTCAGCCTCCTGGGCAAGGTACAGATCGAGCACTGGCACCCCTCTGGAGCGGATGTCCGTCTCTGTCAAGGAGTTCACCATAAGCATCACCCAGACAGGCCTCTTGCGCTCCCAGTTGCCAGCAATGGCATTGAAGAGGTAGTCAGCATACAGCCCTTTGCCCCGCTGGTCTGGGGTCATCCAGTGGGGCAGCATCAGCTTGATGTAGTCCAGGTGGCGTTTAAGGCGGCGGTACAACTCCCGGGGCAGCACATCCTGCAGGTTCTCCCCGTGGGGCAACATCTGGCAGCTGGCCAGCCCCGAGATGGTGTAGGGGTCAGTGAGGTCCAGCTCGAAGTAGACACTGGAGCTGGCGTGGAAGGCAGCCTTGGAGTTGTCGGGGATGAAGTCCCACACTCGCGTGTAGGGCACGTGGATGGTGCCGAAGAGATAGGCAGGGGGGTTGCGGCGGATGGTCCAAAGGAAGGAGTTGAGATCTCCTTGCTGCGGGGAGGACATCGGGGCTGGTCAGTGGTGGAGGTGTAGAGGGGCTGGAGACAGCTCACCCTCGGCGGTAATGCCACCCTCGGGGCTGCCCACAGGCAACGCGGAGCAGGGGTCCCTCTCCCCCATCTTCCTGCACAAGCCCTCTGCGGGCTTGGTAGTAATCCAAGCCCACGGGCACAATGAGGCTGCGTAGGGCAGCGTCCCGCGGTGACCCCTCGCTCTCCCCTCCGCACCCACTCTCGGCCAAGGTCCCTTTCCGCGCCGGAACACCGCACGGTTGGCGGGGACACGCGGAGCAGCGCCACACCTGCGGGGACACGCGCGTCCGCCTGGGCCGCGCACACGTACGGACGGACGGAGGGTCCCTCCCCGTGCACCCCTCCACCACCGCCACCCCTCCCGCGTCCCGTCNTCCGCCATGCTTTGATTTTGCAGACCGGAGAAGCTCCCTTCCCGCCCCGCCGGTTCGGGAGGAGGCTTGGGGCAGGGGGGGAAGAATTGCCAGAAAATACGAAAGTAAAAAAAATAATAATTTTTTTCCCCCTTCTTTAAATTTGGCGGCCAACAGGGGTTCCTGCGGCG
>VWZO01000732.1:611651-726702 GCA_013396975.1 Bucco capensis
CCCCCCCCCCCCGCGTCCCGTCCGCTCCCGCGGAGCGCCGCGGCCAACCGCGCATCCCCGACCAGCCGCGCCCCCGGCCCGGCCCGGCTCGGCTCACCGAGCGGGGCAGGTCGCACTGCCCCGTGTCCATCTGCTCCCGCCGGGCCGCGGCGTCGGGCAGGAACCCCCCGAAGACGAAGCAGATCAGCGTCAGGTTGAGTTGCATCCCGCTTCCTCTCGCTCTCCTCTCTCTTCTTCCCAGATGAGCCTTTTTGGATTTCTAGGATCTTTTTTTTTTCCCTCCCCCTCCTCCTGCTCTTCCCCTTTTTTTTTCTTTAGCTTTTTTTTTNCGGGGAGGCCGAACTCTGGCTCCGGCGGAAAGTTTGGCGCAGCCGCCCCGGCCCGCCCGCGCCTCCCGCCGCTGCGGGATGCCGCCAGGGGGCGATCGCGGCTCAGCGCAGCCGCGAGGCGGTGGCGGCAACTGAGGGGCGGTGGCGTTCCCGCCTCGGCCGCCGCGTCTCAGCAGTCGCGGCACCTTGCGTGGCGCTTTCCTCAGTTTATACCCTAAAAGCAGAAAATGGAAAAGTTTCGGCATTCCTGCACGACAAAAATGTGATAAAAATCACACAAATGGGGCTTGTCCCGGGAAGGAACTGAGCGCGGCCGGCTCCTGAGGAGATGGCCTGAGGCGCGCCCCCCTCAGCCCTCCTCCGGCCGTTCTAACCCCGCGCGGCTTCCAGGCGTGAGGCGACAAGTCTTCACGGGCACCGCCTTTCCCCGACTCCACCGAAAGTAGGACCCCCAGGCCTCGCTGAGCGCGGTGGTGGAGGGCAGGTCAAGGACGTGGGCCGTTGTATGGCGCTGGCAGCATTATACCCAGTGCCTCAGCTATCCTCACCTGTATGGCCACCTTGGGCCCATGTCCACCTGCTCAGCCTCACAAGAGGATGGAAGGAAGCTGCTCTCTGTGTGTTTTTGAAAGGTGCATCTGTCCTGCTTTCTCCATTAGCTATTCAGCTTCCACTTGGACCAAAAAGCCTCAGGAGAAAGCACGTTCCTCCAACAAGACCTAGGGTGGTTCTTGCTGACAGCAGCATGTCCAAGATCTCTGAGGGTCTGGAGGTTGTTGCAGCATGTGCTTGATTCTAGCTGCTGCAACTTGAGCCTCCTTTGAGTGTCCATCTCTGTTAAACCTGTGAGGTTTCAGGGCAGAGGATGGGCTGACAACACCTGTCACTGCCATTTGTGGAAACTCCTGCTCCTGAATCCATTCAGACAGGGATGGGCATGGGGTACCAGATGTAGCTTCTCCTCCCTGCAGCGCATGGCCCAGTCCCACTCTGTTGGTAGTCTTGGGTGTCTTTGCCACCCAGCCTTCTGTATGCACAGCACCTTCTACCACCTCCATGACTGCAAACCCTTTCCAAAATGTCTCCTCACTGTATCAATGAGGATCAAAACTACCAAAGGTTGCTTGATGAAATACAGTAATTGTTATTACAAAGTGAGATCCTTGCTCAAAACTCACAAGTGGAGCCAGCAGTGGTTTTGCCAGGGATGGTGGCAGATTCAGGCCTAGTTGGATGTAAACACAGCTTCCCAACAGCCTTGTAGAGACTGAGAGGGACACCACTTGCTGTGATTACTGATGAACAAATGCAGCTATGCAGGCTACTGAAGAGACTTTCAAACAGCTGAATGCATCTCTTACGGACTCTGCTTCTGGCCTCCAGAGGCAGGAGAGCATTCTCCTAATAACCGCATCAGGACCAGTGGCTCCTTTCTAACTGAAGACTCTCGTCTTTTTTGCTCTCCTCTCCTCCCAGATCTTCCAGCCAGGTAAAAATCATGCAAAAGAGCAGGGGATTGTTTTTTGTTGTGGTGTTCCTTGCAAAGAAATGTTTCATTTCCTGGTTCTACCCAGAGTGATAAGGTTCAGATAAGGAAAGACACAGAGGGACAGAAAGAAGATATTTTAACCCACAAAGTGTCCCATCACTGAGGCACAGGATGGTCCAGTGAAACAATGGAGTCATGGCCACACTGGGTGCTGGTAGCCTCAAGTTACCCATGGCTGCATGCTGTTGAGACACTGGGTGGCAGCAGGTGGGTGTGCACTGTTTTGTAGGCAGTGAGCTCTTACACTCCTTCCCTCCTCCTCCTGGTCTGCCCTTGGGTGATGACAGGCAGAGGCCTCTCAACTTGCCTCCCTGGCACTGCTGATGTGACAACACAACTGTGCAAGAATGAGGCAGGCAGGGCCTGGCTGCATGTGTCCATGCCAGCTCTCTCTTAAGCAGCTCCACCTTTCTCCCAAAAGTGCCTCAGCACTCTCCCAGCCCACCCACAAACGTGCTGGACTGTCACCAGAGGTGGCTCTGCCACCACCTGAAATGAAGTCCAGAGCAGGAAGGGTTGTGCAGTCTGTGTCCCAGCAGATGTGATACTAGGACTAATTGCAGTCACGACACAGTATCCTGTTATTTTTCCCTGAACTGCCAGAAATAATTTAAAAGCTACAGACTTGGTGCTGTCGTGACACTGTAGCGTGGAGGTCTGCTGCATTTGTTCACAGCTGGACCAAACCGTTTTCAGCAGCAAGTGCCACTTTCAAAGTGACATGGCTGCACTTGCCTGCCTTGGTGGACTTGGTCCACCTTTTTTCTACCTCCTTCCCAAACCTCTTCCAAAGCAGTGAAAAAACAGAGGCCTCATCACAAGGCTGGTAGGGACATCTCCAGTGACATAATGTAACTCAAAATCTCACACACTGGAGAAGATGCTTGGGAGGTCTATAAGGAGAGAATGCTATGTTGTGAGGTGGGGTGATTACCCTCATTGATGGCATACATATCAAAGCACTCAGGGCAAGAATAAACAAACATCTTTGGCACAGTGCTCATCTTCCATTAGCCAAAAGGCAGGTGTGTATGTGGATATGGCAGGTTTTCCAGCCATTTCCCTGAACTCAGCGGTGTTGCAAGAACTGCCTAGCTGTGAAAACATAGCCTCGCCTTGATTTATGCCGCTTGTGGGTAAGATAACTAAGAAGAAGAAGGGGAGAAAAAAGAGCAGAACAGGAACAGAAATCCCAGTGGGAGTGAGATGCGGGTGTGGTGGGACAGTCAGGTTGGGGAAACTACAGCCAAAGGTTCAGACAGTAAGAAGAAGAGACCACAAACCACATGATATATATCACGATGTTCCACCTAAGATACAAAAGCATGCCACAAGCTTTTACAAAGACAACTCTTTGGTAACAGGAAGGGAAATTAATTCTTTTGTGTAATTGTAACTTTTTTTTCTCCTTCAGATGAGTTCCATATGTCCTCCTGATTTTTTTCTTTTAAACACAGCAGTTTAGAACAAATCTTAAGTAACATTTAGCCTGCTTCTAAAGTAAATATTTACAAAAACGTTAAATAATGGTTCTGATCTTTGGAAATGTATATTGCTCCCTACCTGCTACTGTTCTATGCCTATATGGAGCAATAGAGAAGCTTTGTAATAAAGCCCAAGGCTGTAAAAGCAGTATAACAATGTGATTAGCAGCAATCAGATGAGAAATACTGCCTATTAAAAACTGTGAAGAGATAAGATGGATAAACTGCAAAGGGAAGGTTACGTTGTTTTGTTTTAACAAATTTCAAGAAATCTAATGAGGGAATAGGCTTTTAGTATTACAAAAGCTGTATTGTTTTTTGGAAGCACAGTAGTGTCAGCTGATATTTATGTCATGTATCACCTTAAAAGAGCTTTACTAAATAAATATTAATCATTTCACCAAACACTTAAAGGCAACCACTTCAGGGGTGTGGTGAGGCAACAACTTAAGTAAATTGTAGTAAGACAGGAAGTGAAGACAGCCAGATTCAGTAAGGAGTCTGTGTGGGTACAAAAAATATTTGTGGAGGCTTTAACAATATCTTTAATCAGGCAGAACAAAACCTCATGGAATAGAAGGCAGATTTCTTTGTTAATGAGAAGCTGGCATTGGAACTTGTAATTGCAGTGCGTTTCCAACAGGTAAAGATTATTAGATCTGAGAGACAGCTTGTTGAGGGATCAGTATCTGCATACACAGAAGCGTAACAGTTTTTTCTTAGAACACACTCCTTAGAGGACTAACTACCCTTTTGTTTCTTCCTCTTCTCTCACCTTCCTCCCAGGAAAATTACTGTGTTCTTGGACTGTGCTATATCAGTACTTTCTGGTCTCTGCCATGATGTAATTTCTTTTGAAGAATTTCAAAGCACCTAGTGGATTTCAGTCTCTGTATTTCTTATGCCTTTCCTGTAACACGGAACTCTGGCTGACCCACCAACTGTCCCAAAAGCAGTCCTATGTCAAAACTGGAGGAGAAAGAGCACAGCTTTTCCTTTTTCCATGAATGATGCTGAAGGTGTCTTCTGCTCCCGCCAGAGAGGGCAGATAAATTTGAATCTTTTTGTATGCTGCACATCATAGAAAATTTAGGTTGGAAGGGACTTCATGATGTTAGATCAGGTTGCTCATATCCAATTAAGGATCTTAATTAGATTCCTCTGCTCTCTTATGCATAGGTGGCATTATATGGAGTTGTCCTGGACTCAAAAAGTAATAAGCCTAAAGCAGTTGCACTGCTAACTACCATGCCATGACTTGTTTTTTGCCATGACTGTGGTATGTCTAGCAAATACAGATTTTCCTGCAGAAGATTGATTTTGATATTAGCAGTTGTATTCGCGTATAACATCATTGTTCAGTTGTGCAATTCATGATTTGAAACATGCAGTTGTCAAAGGAACAAGCCTCTATTACATCAGTCTGTCACACTGAAATTACTGAATTATCACAACTGTTTAAACATTTCATATCCTTTTTTTCCTGTATGTTGCAATCAATATGAGGTACTCACTATAGTCAGTCTTAGATTTCTTTGCCTGTTTGTCCTCCTGCGTCCAATTCAGTGTGTTTTGTCCCAGCATTCCAGAAACAACCAATCTAGGTCTTGAAGAAAATCCCCTCTCCATCCTAACATCCTCCCTTCTAAGGACAAGGTATGGATTTTGCAGACCAACCAGCATTAAAAGCTTGTATTACATTTTGCGAAGTCTCACCTTGTGCTGTGGCCTCTGCAATGACAGACCACATCCTGCCTGAGGCTCAGCGTGTAAATATGCTGAAGAAAACCTTTCCCAGTGTCAGACTCTGGTATTCATTCTCCCTCTGTATAAAGTTTAGTCTGCGCTTGTGTATGTATATAATATTACATATTCACACACCTAGGAAGGTGTATGTATCTGTGTGTGTGTGTGTTTATATATATTAGTGTGTTTATATATGTATATACATATATATACATACACATACACACGCATAAAATTATGGAATAGGTGAGTGCTATTAATGCTCTGCTATACCCATTCTTTTTCCCATCTTCTCAAAGCTCGATTTAAGCCTATGTAGGCAGAAGCCTGTCCTTTTCTGCTATCCTTTTACTACAGGTGTGGTGGATCTTGTCTTCTCAAGGTCTTCTGTCTGCAACTTTAGCAGTACATTACTGTTCCTTTTCTAAGAAAAAGAGGTCTGAAAGTAATTCATCCACCTGAAGAGGAGTAAAGTCCCTGCTGCATAGCAAAGGCTATATGTGTTTCTTTAGTACAGCAGATTACCTTCTTGAGGCCTAATAAGCAAAGAGATTTCTTCCTGTTCAGCATAGTTCAGTGTGCAGTTCCAGAAGCTCCACTTAATTTCATAAACAGTTCAAACCTCCTTCATGCTTGGAGAATGACTTGGAGTTCAACTGCTGAAGAGTCCTCTCAATGTTCCACTCTTTGTTATCATTTGCTATGTTTTCTTGGTTTCTAGATTGACATTGGTTTCTACAACCTCGGTATCATATTTTCATTGACATTTATTAATGAGAAGCCTAAGAGGGGTTTTGTAAGTAGGATGAATCTTTATTATGAAGCAGCTAAACCAACCTTCCAAGACAACTCTTCTGAAAGATGAGTCTATGTGTGTCTTTCTTCTAACGTGAAACAGAATATTCCAAGTAAATGTAACAACTCTTACATGTCTGAAATGGCTGATTCACTGACAGCATTCCTGTTCCAAGGGCCTTGAACGTAGATAATGGACATGCAAAATGCACCAACCTTTTGACAATATGGTTTAAAAACTGCTGCTTTTTTCTTTTGGAGCTGGTAGAATGTCACTCATATTTGGTGTGTGTGTGTGGGCCTGCTTCTTATTAAACTCATGGTCCTTTTTTCCAGTAACCACTTCAGTGCTGTGAATCAACATAACTAGTTCAGAAAAACACCATCTGTCGATTGGATAAACAAAAGTCTATTTAGCTAGAAGTTTAATAGAGCACAAAGTCTCACCAAGTCCATTCTTATGTTAATAAATTCCACCATGGAATATTTTCTCATGTCACATAGCAAAAGTGCCCTAAATACACAGCAGCTGAAGCATTTTCTGTTATTTATTTAGCATTTTGTGCACTTAACAATAGAAATTGGCCACGATCTGAACTTCCCTAATCTCTAAGTACCATATGGGTCTGTGTGTTGGGTTTCATGATTCTTAGACAAGTAGAATTAGAAAGGATCTCATTTAGCCTGGCCAGAGTTGGGTCAGATGGACCTCCACAATCCTAGCCAGCTTTCCATCTCATCTAGGAGTGTGGGCAGGAGAGAGTGCTTAGTAGTAGCCACTGACTTCATTTCATCCCACTTGTGCCCAAATTACTGTTTCCCATATTATTCCTGGGTAATGCTATGGTGTGAGATGCCTCATCTACCTGTGCTTGAAAAACCTCCTCTGAAAGTCATCTATTTCTTTCCAAGTCAGTCTAATCTGCTTTTAAAATTTTCCCATGGTGGAGATTCAATGTGTCAGCCTGTACAGCTCAAGTAGTTGCATCATGTCCTGTTTCCATTTTCCTGAGCAGAGAATTGGACCTACAGGTGGATTCTAGGAAAGTACTACCAACAATAGAATAGTAGCTATTCTACTTTTCTGAGCTATGGAGTTCGTCAGAGATGGTCTATGTGATCTCCCCATGAAGGTAATTAGACTCTTCAGCTGTCAAGTTTCACTAGGAAGCTTTCATTTCATCAGAGAGGGGTCATTCAGACTCCTTCCTGTTTCAAGTCAAACACAGGCAACACTTCCAAGAGTACATTCAAATCCAAGATACTTCCTGAGTGACACTACGGTCAAGACTGTATCAGTTTATCAGTCAGTATACAAAGGAGTGATATTGCCTGGCTGCCTTTTGCATGGCCACCAGCTGCCTTTACGGTTCTTGTCATTTACGTACTGTCTTTAATAGTAGTGCAGAACAAAGCATACTCTTACTCCTCTGGTCCTGTGTGCAAATACTTCATTATACCTTCCAAGTCATCCTAAATCCATTAAATAGGGTGAATAACAGGTTTCCTTAAGACATTATAAAATAAGAGAGTAGATCACTAATCTAAAGGAGGAAGACTCTGCTTTTGACAGAACTGCTAGTGATGCTGAGAGACTCTGAGGCTAGTAGTTTATGCCAGCTCTGCAGCAATGCTTCTGCAAGGTCTTCATGGGGCTGGTATTCTCTCTCAGTGTCAGCACAGCCTGTGGCAATGTTTCCTGAGAAATGGGCTACTGGGGCCACTGCAGCCAGTATGTGCTACCCTCTTTGTATGTAGTCTTCTAGGGCACCTACTGCAGGAGCACTCTGGCTCCCTCCCTTCATGAGGAAGCCTGATGGCAGTTCTTAGAAGGGGATCTTAACCCTCTCCATGCTGTATCACTTGTCTTCTCCCACAGGAGGAAAATGACAGGAAGCTTTCACAATACCTGTAATTTTCATGTAACACTACCAGTTCTCTGTCCAAATCATCAAACATGATTTTACCCTATTTTTAAGAATCCTCAGGTGAGGAGCAGGACATATACATGTTGTATACACACACGCATGGTGTTGAGTCTTATTTGTCTCTTTCTGTTCCCTGGAAACAGCTTCTGCTGATTTGAGTAAAACATGTAAATGTACTTAACCATGTGAAAGAAGCTTTAACATTTTAGATCATAGTAATCTTCCCCTCTCTTTCCTCCTGTGTAACTTAAAGTGGCTTATATATTTCAGATCCAGCTGTGCAGGCTTGGATCTGTGATATTCAGATTGCACTTTGAAGCTACTCCTGGCCTGAAATCACACTGTGTATATCCATTACAAGCTGTAGGGAAGAATTAATCAAATAAAACCTGATGCTATGCTATGCTAAAGCACATCACAACTTACCTATATCTTCTTATTTATCTTCTGATTATTGCACAACTATAAAGCTCTTCTCTGTTTCTTTGAAGTAAATTTACAATAGCCCCAGTAATCCTTTTGCACTTGAGAAAAAGTAAACCTTTCACACTATTGCAAGTCCCTAAAATGCCTATAAGGGCTCCTCTGCTGAGCTCTGCCCTTATGGATATTAAATGTTAGCTGTGTATTGGAAGACTGTAGCTGGGTCATCTTTTATCTCTGTAGTAGGATCCCAATATCAGTTTATCACAGAAGTTACTATTTTCAGAGGGTTTTTTCCAGTGCACTTTTTTCCCCCAAGTATTTTTAACAGGCAAAGAGACAATACTATCTGTTTTGAAAGTCTGAAAGGGAAATATCTGTTTATAGTGTACCATTGGTCCCAATTTGTGTCTAATCAGTTTTACTCTGCCCACATGAGGAGGAATTAAGCTAGTATCTCTTGTTAGCTTTGGTCATGTAAAAATCACCAAGAAAGCTGGGGAAAAAAATACAACAGAATAAGAAAAATGTCATAATTTGTCAGGAAGATTGAACTCTTCCTACTTGTTCAGAAACTATCTTTGCTTTC
This sequence comes from Bucco capensis, assembly GCA_013396975.1. NCBI lineage: Eukaryota > Metazoa > Chordata > Aves > Piciformes > Bucconidae > Bucco > Bucco capensis. Next base: position 620,495 of record VWZO01000732.1, read on the forward strand.
AAATGGAAGTAGATCTTGCAGGCAATGCAAAATCTGAGCTGTGCTTTCTGAGCACATCCTTTTGTTGAATCTCTATCTGTACATGCTTAGTCGTGTGATGATAGCTATTCTATAAACATGAAACAAAAGGATGGGTTATATATGTATTTTTGTCAGGAGCAGAAAAATGTAGCCACAAGAAACCCAGAAGTTTGCAGGGTTAAGTAAAAAAGAGGCTTTATTTTCGGAAGCAAAAAGTTACAACTATTTGAATCTCACTGGGTTGATATTCATTGGGATCATCAGTCATACTTTTGTTGTTGTTGCTAACTTACCCATGCACACAGAAACTGCCTTTCATGGATGAAAAATGTCTTGCTTATTCACAAGCCTTGTAGAAATAAACATTATTTTATATATATGTACTGCTGGCAGTGAGGATTTTATTTTTCATGCTATGTGCCAAGCTTTCATTAGTCAAAGTGTGAAGAATCCCATTTGCTGTGTTTTACAGAGTTCATGCTGGAAGCATTTAGAGAGCAATTCACTGATCTTTCAATCACTGGAGAAGGGATCACCCTGGGAGCTGGCCAGCCACAATGAACTCAGGAGTTTTGCTTTAATCCTCACCCTTTTCTTGACTTTGGGCAAATTGCTTCATTGGTCCACATCTTGGATTCTCAATGACAAGTATCAGGCTTTCAAGTCATAAATTTTTTCAGTAGTATAAACTTAATATATCTCAGATACTAATATGGTGGTAGCCACATGGTCAGACTCTTCAAGCTAAATAAGCTTGATAAATGGAGACAAGCCTGGATCTGAACATAAGTTTTGGAGAAGCTCCAGAGCACAAACAGTGTGAGTCCTTGATTTCACTCTACACTGTGCACAAAACCAAGCACGCTTTTCTGCATACACAGATTTCCCCCCCACTGAAGTTCAGATCCCAGTTTCTTCATCCCAAGCCTACCCCACTTTGGGGCTGATACAGAGATATCCCTGTGGCATCCCCTCTCCATGAGGTCACTGTGGAGACATAAAGGATCATGGAATAAGTAGAGCTGGCCAGGGAAGGGCTTTAGCTTGATGTGTTTAACTCCATAGAACTGCATATGTACCCACAAATATGTAAACTAAACATGAGTTTGAGATCCTGTTCCTACCTGTGCTGGTGAAATGTTTCTGCTGCACCTATTCCTCTGCGTAAAATAGGAAAAGCATAAAAGCCAACATGAGTAAGATCAAACCCTCTGCTTCAGATGGAAAGCATTGCTTAAATCCCCAGGGATACATGAAGTAAACCTAGGAGTTTGCTTTCTTTCTTAGAAATGGTGTTGCCAAGTTCTGGACAGAATTACAGAATAAATCTCTTGGCATTGTAATTCATTGCAAAGAAGACCTAAGTTTATCAACTGAATTATAGATGATGGAGCCTTATATCAATTCTTTCAGTGTCCGTTTTGGCTTTTCTGTTCCTTTTCTGCCTTCATCAAAATGCCCAATGGAAGATTAAATCCATTTTCACCTTTAGAGTGTACTTTAGAGGTACTGATGATAAAACAAATGAAATATTATTCTTTCTGAGTAGTAAATTTACAGCAAGCAATAACAAATCCATGAGAACTTATATGGCATTTTGCCAGATAAACCAAGGATTTGAATCCATATACTGAAAAATATATCTATTCCAATGTTCAAGGAACTGTGGAAAATCCATTTTTTTAAAGTGAAAAGAGAGTAAAGTATCCCAAATCACCTATGACCATCCTTCTAAAACCTGAATATTATCAGATAGTTACAAATTTATTAATACTTTCTTATGTCTTTAGCTCCCTGGTGTATCTAAGGGCTGAAGGTATGAAAAGAACAAAGCCATCATGCTATCAAACCGTTGAGTTTCCCCTTAGCCATACATGAGACAATGTGACTCAAGGCTCAGTGTCAATGTCTACCCACTAAGATGAAGACTAGAAATCATACCCTGAGATCCTTCCCTGAAGGAGCCATGGAAGATGGTAAGGTGTTCCCTTTGAACTGAAAAACTTCTATCAGCATTCCTAAAACCAAACTGCACCTGGTCTTCTGCAGCCTCTGTTCAATCTTTTGATACTTGTCAGGTTGCTGCTGTTCTCTAAGCTATCTCCCCACAAAAGGCAATGTGTTACCCTACCAGTAAGCTGCATGTTCACTGGATTACCACTCTGCTGGATTTCTTCTCCCATTCTCCACGGTTGCTTCTTTTGTGCTTTAGTGACATTGGTAGGAGGATAAAGGAGATATCAATATTAAACCCACCTGCAATAGACTGAGATTTTCTCCTCCAGTGTCAGATTTGAACTTTCTGTTCTGAGAATCCTTTTGAGAACGATCAGCTACCACAGTGTCTTGTTTGCTTAGACAGATCTCCTTGGCTCAGTGGTTAAGAAACTCTATCAAATCTCTAGATTAGCTTTTCCCAGGCTGCCTACTACTAGTGCACAGTGGTGGATCATGTCCCCTGCGGTGCTTGTTTTAATATTTTTGGCAAATCTCACCATGTCCTTACCAGTCCTCATTTGGCTATGCATGTGGAAGTCTTCAGACATGTCTGTAGTTAGATGCTAGCCGTGTTTTCAATCAACACAATTCACTTTTAAATTATAGCTATAAGAGCTTTTTAGACTGTGCTGACAAGCCTGGTCCTTAAAAAAACACAACCAACAAAAAACCAAACAAACAAAAAAACCCCACCACACACAACAAAACAAAACAACAACAAAAACCCCAACAAAAAAAACAAGCTCCAAACCAATGTACTTTGGGGAGAAGAAGGAAGGGAAAGTGATATCCATTTTGGGAAGGAAGAAACAAGAATAATAAAATCTGGCATCTTGGTCTGTGTTTGCTCTAATGATGCATCTCCATGTGCTTTTTGTCCTTTGGTAACACTGCCCTTTCAGTGCCACGTTGTGGATCATCAGATGAGGAAGCTTGGCCCAAAATAAACGCCAGCCTGCTTTTCATCTCAGGGATTTGTTTGTGCCAAGTGAACAAAGTGACTTCTTTGTGGCTGTTTGCATTTGTCGTTCCAAGTTGTCTGAGTGCTAGATTATAAATACAGACCACCGATTGATAGCCTCAATATGTCGTGTCGGACAGGCTTTGTGTGCTGGCAAGGAAAGGATTTGGCTTGCCTTAATTATTTTTGTTTTAATACTTTTTAAAATGTTTGTTATAAATCAAAGATACTGTAAATGCTACTCAGAAGGAGGGGATTCCTTCCTCGCCCGCTTTGTAGACTGGGTCTCTGAACAATATTATTTATTATATTACTATTGTTTATGTAAATTTTGTATTTCATATTTGTATTCTTTATAGTTACATATGTAAAGGGCTGCTGTCAAGTTACGTATGTAATTTAACATCATTGACATTTTTAGATTGTTTTAAATGCAGAAATAGAATTTTATCAACTTACCTTCTCTTAGAGGAGACACAAGATATGAAAAGAACATGAAAGCCTGAGCTGTTCTGAGCTCTGCATTTAGAGTGCTAATGGTAAGCCAAGACCCTATAGTCCTGGGCCCGTGACAAGAAAACCCCTTAATCAGCAGCGACTCTGGGCAGTCTGAACTAAATCCTGAGTCTTGGGGACTCTTAGCCAAATCCTGACTTCACTGGAGAATGTTCAGCCTTCTAGACTTGATCTTTTTCTGCACCCACCCCAGCCCCCACCACTGAAAAACAATGCTGTTGAAAAATGCCTCTTTGGAAATTTGATTTGTATGGAAAACATTTTATTTTTGTATCCAAACCTCCCAATCTGTGTAGGATTTTCCATTTGCTTTCAGCAAAGACTATTTATCACTATTTTTCCCATTCAAAATTCTTATTAAGGAACTTAATACTTTAACCAAAAATGGGTATTTTTTCCTTCCCCTTCACCCCCTTCTCTATTCACAACATCCCTCAGACTCCTGAAAACAAGATAATTGAAAGAATTTCTTTTAAAAATCTCCCATGGAAATGATTTTATTGTGGTTAATGTCTGCTTTGTCTCTCTTCTGTCTGGGGCTGGAAGAAAATTCCTCAAAAACTTTATCAGCCAGCACATCTCTACAACTTAAGTGAGGTTCTAAACATCCTCAGTTCTACAAAAATCCAGTAACCATAATTGTGGTCTTTGGTTTATTTGCTATTTGTATACTGAAATAGTTGTGCACAGTCATTTGAAAACTGGATCAAAACCAGTCAAAGATCTCACAGCTTCAGACACATTTCAGGAGGAATGTGCTTACTGGGTGCAGCAATATGCTGTGTGTTTTTATGTATACATGAATAGTTATTTTTTAATATATGAAAAAATTATATATATAATATGTACGTGTAGTTGGAAGTGAAACATCATGAGATGAGTCTTTTGTGCCTGATTTTAGTTTTGCTTTGAAACAAGCAAACCAGAGTACCCTGGAAACAACATCCATTCAGAGCAGCAGGCAAATGGACCCAGGTCACTTTTACACAGTGCCTTATTAATTTCTTTTTCTGGTTCTGGCACAAAAAGAGTATATGGTGCCCTATACGTGGATGACAGAATGGGAAGGTACCTGCTCTATCTTCATGGACTGAACTGACTGTTCCAGGTGTTCTAATACAGAGTGAATGAGCCTTTATAGAGTCTGGTCCACATTGAAAAAGTATGGAAGAGAATAGACCTGCAGATTTGTGTCCATTTGTAAATCCAGTTTGCAGGAATGGGCTTCTTACTTGCAATTAATCCTGTGTGGGTAAGTTAGGAAGTGTGTGATATAAATTGAAGCCTAATTTTTTCTTTGAAGCTATTAACACCCACCCACAAGCAACAGGAAACAGACTTCAACTTTAATTAGTACCAACACATTCAAAACTCACCCTATATTTGCCTTCAAGTGCAGCAAAGCAGCTTCAAAGCTAAAAGCTTCTTCACTTTCTAAGTAATAATGAGGTATTAATGAGGCAATTAGGGGCTTGTAAACATGGTGTCAAAGAGATATGAACTTATCACCACCAAAAGGAAAAAGACAGATCCGTCTGACTTCAGTGCTCTGTGCTCTCCCTAGCCCCCTGAGGCATTCTGTGCTTGTAAACTAATCCACAAAAATGTTCTAGATTAATTCAAAACACTATCCTCTTTTTAATTCCCTGACTGTCTTCGGGCTTGTTTCTGAATAGATGCTCTGTGTGAAGGCTTTTAAATAAGCACTTTTGTTATTGCAATAAAACCCAGATTGAAGTTCTCTTGCACTAAACTGTCAATGTATATTTGGCTCCCTTCTTAGATACATATGGTACACTTCTAGGTCATTTGTTAGAATATTTCTTCCAGTTTACTTCCTTTTACAGCATTTAATTAAAAAAGTAAGTATGTAATTTAATTAGAGCTGATTTTTTTTTTTTAGTGTAAAATGTTAGTGTTGAAACAGAAGGATTAAATAACACCAGTTAAATCTTGGAATGATCCAGATAGGGCAGGGACAAACATTCCTCCTCACAGATTTGTTAACTGGAGTGTTGGACTAGGATTAGTGCAATCTGATCACAGTAATTTGTTGCATGGTTTTATGACAGTTACCTTTATGATTCTCATTTCCTTGCAGCACCACAGTCCAGATCTGATCTAGCTAGTGCCTGAAATCAACCTGTCATGTTCTTTCTGTTGCTGAAGGAAAAGTTACAGCAGATATATCTACAGTAAGATATTAAATGTGGTTCTACCTTCACAAGGCGTTTTGAAGTTGCTCCTCTTAGAAAATATGATTCCAAAGAACTTTTTATTTTCTAAATGAAAGTAGAGAAAAAAAATAGAAAAAATCTCAGATATTCATGAGACTCCAGGCATTGAAACTTTAGGAAAAGCATAAAGTGAAGAATTTCCTAAGTTGGGAGCAACCGTATCCTTACAGAATCCCTGTTATGTATGTTTCAAATCTTCATGTGACAGTTGAAATTCTGACTTTGTTGCTTCCTTTAAATTATCTCCACAGAAGACATTGTTCTGCAACTGAATGTACCACTAATTTGAGAGAGGATTTTTGGATATGGCCTGTTGTCTCCTGGAGATTAGGGTGAAACTCCATATCCTTTCTTTATGTGATCTCATTACAGTCTGCTCTCTAGGGGTGGAAAGTGAGTTCACTAAACCAATTTATTGTGAAAAAATATTTTGAAACATAACACATCGTGGTTTGATCCTGCATTCTCACAGGTATAAGTTGGAAATCACTTGGTTGAAGTCAGTAACATGCGTGTTAAGCTCTTAGAAGTGAAAACAGAACAGAGGCCCTAACAGATTTTCCTACATCAGGAATTTGATCTAATCCACAGGAAAATTGTATATGAGTTCAACAGTCCAGCACTTTGCTTTGTAGTGTGCAGTTGATTATAACTCTGAAATTGCCCCTCAGTAAGACCAATAGGCAGTTAAAAATTGTCTCCAAATATTTCTGAGAAGAATTCTTATAGAGATGATGGTTGTGAATTATGCCTGCAAATGTGAAAGCCAGTACTGGCCTCACCAGAAGTTCAGCTTAATGTTTGAATTTTCGGCAGTATCTTATTCTGGACATGGATATCCTCTTATAGCAGCTGGTAATGCAGGTTATGCATAAATTTTGTGTTGCAGTAGAAATTCATGAGTGTTCTATACTATCACAAGTGTTTCTCTTTTAGAGGTTAGCTAGCAGAACTTCACAGAATCATAGAATATTTCTTGTTAAATCCCCACCCTTCTCTAGCTCACAACATATTTTATACCTGCTCATCAACATATAAATGCTCCCTCCTTTCCGTTCTTCCTTTCAAGATATGTAGACTCATAGAATGTTTTGGCTTGAAAGAGACCTTTAAAGATCATCTAGTCCAACCTCTCTGCGGTGAGCAGGGACATCTTTAACAGATCAGGTTGCACAGAACTTCGTCCAAATGGACCTGCAGGGTTTCCAGAAGTGGGACATCTACCACTCTCTGGGCAACCTATGCCAGTGTTTCACCACTCATTGTAAAATAATTCTTCTTTATCCCTAGTCTAAATCTACCCTCTTCCAGTTTAAAACTGTCCTGTCACAACAGGCCCTGCTGAAAAGACTGTCCCCATCTTTCTGTTAGGCCCCTTTTAAATACTGAAAGGCTGCAATAAGGTCTCTGCGGAGCCTTCTCTTCTCCAGGCTGAACAACCCCAACCCTTTCAACTTTTCTTCATGGGATAAGTGTTCTAGCTGCCTGATCATTTTTGTGGCCTCCTCTGGACCCACTCCAACAGGTCCATATCTTTCTTGTGCTGATGACTCCAGAGATGGACACAGTACTTTAGCTGAGCAGAGGGGGAGAGCTAACTCCCTTGACCTGCTGCCCACAATTCTTGTGGTGCTGCCCAGGATGTGGTTGGCCTTCTGGGCTGCGAGTGCACATTGTTAGCTTATGTTGAGCTTTTCATCCACTAGTCCTTCTCTGCAGGGCTGCTCTCAATCCCTTCATCTCATAGCCTGTATTGATACCAAGGATCGGCCTGACCCAGGTGCAGGATCTTGCACTTGACCTTGTTGAGCCTCATGAGGCTCACATAGGTCCATTTCTCAAGTTTGTCCATGTCCCTCTGGGTGGCATCCTGTCCCTCAAGCATGTCAACCATACCACTCAGTTTGATGTCATATGCAAACTTGCTGAGGGTGCACTCAATCCCGCTATGTCATTGACAAAGACATTGAACAACACTGGTCCTGATAGGGACCCCTTGAGGGACACCACTTGTCACCAGTCTCCATCTGGACATCAAGCAATTGACCACTATCCTCTGGATCCAACAATCCAACCAATTCCTTATCCACCAAACAGTCCACCCATCATGGTGACCACAGTGACCATGAGTACTTCTTGACCTAAGCCCATTTAATTTATGGCTGATTTAGAAAATTTCAGTATTTATTAAAACTTCTGCACAATGAAGAATCAGTCACACTCTGTGGTCCTCTGCAGTCAAGTAATGTCTCTTCTCTCAGTATTAATACTTGCAAAGCTTTAGTGTGCACTTGAATACGACCAATTCTTTTTTCCGAAGATGTAATTTTGTTATAGCATCACTTGCCAAATGAAGCAACCCTTGGGTATCCCACTGTGCTTGTGGTGGCAGGCTTTCTGGGAGATACCACCCATTCCATGTTGCATGTAAATTCCCAGACCAAAAGCACACACGCTCCTGACTTTCACCCAGAGCTTTTTGCCTGGGAGCTCATGAAGATTTTGGTGTGTGATTGTAGGGTCAGAAAAGTTGACATGTGGGTGAAGATTTCGCTAGCCCTCATCAAGCAAACATACACAGGTCAGTGTAACAACCTCTCCAGTATTTCTTTCCCCAGGCATAAGGGCCAGTATCTCTGACCACAGCTACAAGATTCTGCTGCAAACACATCTTGGGTGGCTCTTTTTAAGCAGTCAAAGAGTCTGAAACCTCTGACTCCTACTGGGAGTTTAAAGGAGTTTAGGGCTGGTGACCCTAAATGCAGCTGGTCAATAAATCACAAGTCTGGCCCACAGAGTCCCAGAAAGGAGGGGAGCCCTGGCATCCTGCCATGACAGCATGAAGCAGAGGCCAAGGTGTGGGAGTGGGGTGACCAGAGCATCCCCATTTCGACGTGTGAGATGCAACAGACCTGCCTTTTTAGCTCAGAGTTCTAGTGCTTGGGACATTACCGTTCCGTCACCCCTTTCCTTCCTCTTCCCTTGTGTTAATCCTACATAGTTCTCTGCTCTTTCCACTTGGGCGGGGGGGATCTTAAAAGACCCCTACAGTTCTGCAGGGCCTCTCCTGTTTGTGTGTAATAATACAGGATGGTTGGACCATTAACACCTTCTCTGAGCACAGCATGTTGGAGTTGCAACACTTTCCGGCCTGGGCTCCTTTGCCAAAGAGTATTGTGCGTGCGTGTTCCACTCTTCTTTTAAAATCCCAAATAGGGTTTTCTTTTCTCTTTTCCTTCCTGTTTCTGTGTGTTTTTGCTATTGGTATCCATGGGACTTTTCCTCTTGTGATTCTTTCAGAGGTAACAGTCTGGGGTTGGTTTTGTTTGTTGCTCTCCTTCTCTCCTCTTTCTCACCATACTGCTGTCTCTGGGAAGCCGGTAACTGAGAAGGAGAGGCTGAGTGAATCGACAGGGTAATAGGCAAAGGTGGAGTCCTTTGCTTTAAGGTCATTAGTTCAAAAAGAGCTGAAGTAAATGAGCCTACAGGGTTTTGCCATCTGAGAGCTGGTAGCTGGATTTCCATCACAAAAATATATTGTAGGCAGGTAACTAGGGATTTATGACTGAGTTGGGTTCTCTGGGACATAATAAGGTGGGTAACCACTGAAACCTTTTTGAAGATTGAGACATTCCTAGTATCTCTGTCACATACATACTTTTGGTGATCTAATATGGGCCAGCTCAAATTGCAGCTGTTCCTCCTGGATTGTCCCACAGCTGCAGTTAGGAAACTCTCGAGGACAAGGTGCAATAGCTTGCAGAGGGGGGCTGAGACAAATAGAGACAATTATGTTTCATTTGTTTTACCCCAAGAAAGCAGCTTCATGCATTAACACACAGGTATTGTAAACATATAAACAAAGATGTGTGATGTCATGGAAATGGTGACAAAGAGAGAAATAGCAGATAATGATCCGTAAGTGCATGTGAGGTTGATCTGAAATCCAGGTAAGCAGTGAGCAAAAAGCATTCTTTTCAACAGCAGAGGTGTCTGCTCCCTCCCTTCATGTTAATCCTCAGCAAAACTAAGGGGAGGAACTTTAGATTGGCAAAGATGTGTCTTGTGGTTAGCAACAACATAGCTTTGTTCCTTAGATGGGCACATCTTTGTAAGAATCAGAACTTGACTGCATTCCTGTAGTTTTCCAAGGTGAAATCTTGCTCCATCAAAGCTCAGAGTCTTTTTTTTTTTTCACTTAGGTATGTATAGGAGTTCTTTCTCCTCCCTTAAACAAGGAAGGTGATACAAGTCACCATCTGGGATAGGCTAAAACCATCTGTAATAGAACACTAGCAAGAGACAGCAATTGCCATGAGTGATCTTGTCACCTGTGTTGCAGAGCAGTGTGCTCAGAAAGAGGTTAAAATTTTGTTAGTGAATCAGGAGCAACAGTGTGGTCCTCTGTTGAAAAGCAGCATATACTATCTGTCCTGATGCACAGGAGTGGCAGTTCACAGCAGGGTGAATCTGCCCCATATACGTCAGGCCAATAACTCTCCACCTGTACTAGGGTCAACTCTTAATCACAAGGATGGCTGTTTGAGCTGTAAACCTGGAGCACTAGTTGGCTGTGAGCTTGGCAATGAGCTGAAGTGCAGAACACCATTGATGACTCTTCTGTGGGTGAAAAGTCTCCCAGGGATCTCTTCTTGCGGCAGAATGGTCACCTGAAATGCAATGAGAAATGACCAGGCTGTTCTCTTTAGCATTAGTTAAGAGCTTTGATCCCTCTCTGACCTGAACTTCCACAGTGGCTGTTGCTAAACTGCTTCAGCTTTCTGTGCTGCAGTTCCCTGGCATGGGAATGGGTTAACAATCTGTTTAGCTGGTCTTTTTACACTACAAGCTTTGTGCATGCACATACTGTGAGAGATTTGTCAGAGTATGTCCTGGAATGGGGTGCTGATTAGCCAGAGCCTCTTGAGAACTCTTAATAGTAATCAATATAATGATTGTAATAACTAATGATAACAAAGTCAAGAATGGCAACAACAAGCTTCAGAGTACAGTGTCCTTTGATTTTGAGTCTTCTGAAGGGGAGCAGAAAAAAATGATTTGGGGACATAATAAAGGAAACCCCCTCCCTTTCATGGATTTCCTCCTGGGAAAAATATTTTATTGAGAGACGGTATGTTAGCCAAAGCAAGACATAAATATTTTACTTATTAGAGCACAGGCTGTTTCTCTTCTTCTTGGCTCTGTTGCCAAGGCTGGCCTCAGGCAGAAGTTTGCAGTGTCCATTTCTGTACTGTTTGGTGGGGAAGCCAGGGGGCACAGAGACCCAGGCCATGGATTGAAAGCTTGCCAAAAAAAAAAAAAAGAGAAAAAGAAAAAGGCAGAAAAAAGCCCTTCTTACTGCAATTGTCTTGCTCATAAAATACGACATTTGCTTGGCAGCTGCCAAGTCCCTGTTTTTGTCTTCATAAACAGGGCTTTGGAGCAAAGATGTGGAAAGCCCACTGTGGATTGCATTGGGTAAATGGATCAGGTCTCAGCAGCCAACTTGACAACAAAACCAATTACCTTGTGAGGTGGCGTATACTGCCACCTTTCTAATACACACCGCCCTGTGTAAGTTCTCTGATGTCTAATAGGGCTTAGGCTGAGCATGCTTTGTCTCCCTGGGAGAGCTAATAAGATTTTATTCCCCTCTACCTCACTATGTCTACAAGATTGGAGAAAAGTAGCATTACTGAGCTCTCCGTTGTGCTTTATTGAATCAGACAACGCTTCAGAAAGAAGATAGACAGGAAGGCAGAGATGGTCAGACAGCAGAACTCATGTAAAGACTGTGAAATCATAGGTGGATTTCCCTCCCATTAGTGTTGTTCAATCACTTTTTAAATCTATCAGGGTCAATAAACATCCATATCCCATGTCTGGCTTGGAATGCCCTTACACTGCAGATTGTGTAAACCTGAGTGGCAGGCAGCAGTTGCTGAGAGAAGCAGGGCTGTATTGCTTTATTATTCTTCCTCTTTCAGCATGAGGAAGTGTCTAGTTCTGAGCACAGACAGCTCTTTGGCCTGATCCAGGGTGACAGGTCAAGAAGGCCAACAACATCCTGGCTTGTATCATGAATAGTGTCGTCAGAAGGATTAGGGAGGTCATCATCCCCCTGTACTCGGCACAGAGGAGGCTGCACTTCAGGTACTATGTTCAGTTTTGGGCTACTAACTTCAAGAAGAAAATTGAGCTGCTGGAGCATAACCAAAGAAGGACAACAAAGGTGGTGAAGGGTATAGTTGTGAGGAATGGCTGAGATAACTAAGGTTGCTTAGTTAAGAGAAGAGGAGGCTCAGAGGGGACCTTTTCACTCTCTACAACTGCCTGAAAGGAGGTTATAGTAAGATGGGGATCACTCTCTTCTCCCATGTAACATGTGATAGGGCAAGAGGAAATGGCTTCAAGTTGCGTCAGGGGAAGTTCAGATTATATATTAGGAAGAATTTCTTCACTGAGAGAGTTATCAGGCATCAGAACAGGCTACCCAGGGATGTGGTGCAATCACTGTCTCTAGAAGTGTTTAAAAAATGTGTAGATGTGGTTTAGTGGTGAGCATGGTAGTGTTAAGTTAATGGTTGGACTCAATGATCTCTGAATTCTTTTCTAACCATAGTGATTCTATGACAGCTCTCTATTCTTATACTCAATTTCTTAAGGATTCTCTCTGCACTTGTAGTTCGATTCTGATGTCCAGGGAAAAGTATAAAGATTAGCAGATCATATCAATACTTCCTCAAGGTGTTCTCTCTCAGCCTCTGGAAAATTGTGGTTCAGAGTCTTTGAGCCAGAAGTGATATCTGTTGTGTTTTAATACCTCTGCAATTGTTTTTTTCTTCCATGCTTTTCTCTAACTTCTGAGCCCATGTAAATGGCTGACGTGGCAGAGAGCTCCATAGTTTAACTGCCTGTGCAGCTGTGTAAAGACCTAACTCCCCTCATTAGTTCTGTACCCACATCCAGCTGATTCTAGCTGATATCCTGCAGCTCTCAGAACTTGCAAGGTATTGTCCATCCCTCATTGTTCACTCAATGCTCCCTTGCAGTTTTATAGACATTGAGGATATCTCTCTTCTTTTCTACCTTCAAGCACCTTAGTCTATTCTTACACAGAAGTTCTCCAGCTGTTCTCTTCCATACCTATTCCACTTCTACTACATACTTTGATGCTCAGTTTAAAGCTAGGTGAAAACTGACAGTTTCCCAGGGCTGAGCCAAGGATTGTTTGGCATGTAACATCACTTCAAGCAGTTTAGGTTTGTTCCATGCTTAAATTCCTAAAGGTGAATGGAAAGAGGGCAAGAAATGGTGATCCAGAACCAGATATTGCTGGTTCTTGCTCTGCTTTATCAGGTTAACTCCCCAGCTGCACTGTCTGGAATGAGAGCAAGTTCAATTGAATGAGAAGTGGAGCAAGTTTTGTCAGTGAGTTGGCAGATTAGTTTTGCTTTACACTATGGAAATGGATATGGTAGTAGAAATCATTGCCAGTCGGTGTGCATTCTCTCTAGCACTATTTGCCAATGAGAAGATACATCAAAAGCCAACTTTGTTCTTGCGTAGTAATCGCATTAGGAATCTGCTTAACCACATATTCATTCCCTGATCTGAGAATACTTTTCAAATTGAGTACCTCTTGGTGAAAGTAGCTCAGAAGTGACTGCTTTCTTTTTAACCGCAGGAAACTGCTTTCAAAAACCTTTTGGCAAATGCTGCATTTTGCAGTCCTCTTTCTTCCCACCCAAGGAATTCAATCTGGACACAAGGGTGTCTGCTAGGGGCTTGCAAGAGGTTATGCTCCAAAGCAGAGCATGTGTTTTTAAGAAATGCATAAATAGCTTTGACCACACTGAAGGAAAACACACTCTGTAAAACTTAAGGCATTGCAAGGCAAGTTGCAAAGATGGAAATGTTGTGCTGTCAAGAAAAGACCATTTCTTCAGTCTTCCAAGGTGAAATCCTAGCCTTCATATAACTATATGAAGCTGATGGCACACTTCCCAGATTTCAACAGGCCAGGGTTTGCCTACAGTTGTTTTAAGGGCTGTAACGGACTGGATGGAGTTAACTCTGATGTCATTTAGGCAGTGAGATTTTTCCCAGTGTTTTCTGCATGTGGGTCCAGGAACTTGCTATTGAATTAGAATTTGTCTAGGAGAAGCACTGGTAATTGCAGAAACAAATCCCAATGGTTGCCATTTAATCTACAAGCTCAGTTTTGTTTCAATTAGCTGTAAAGTTGGCAATGAGGACAAACGGGGAACCATGAAATGAAAGCTCCTCAAGTGAGCACTCTGTCCACAAACTCTTCAGATTGCTGACTCTCATTAGAGAGCCAAGGCAGGGGAAAAAATAAACCCACAAACAGTGAGATCCAATTACAATATTTCTCCTTTGTTCTTCCACCATCTGGAAATGGCTGGTTTAGGCACTAGAAAAGAGGCATGTTCTAGACCTGGTTGTGCAGTTGCTCTGCAGTGATGTCTTCTGTCTGGATTGAGAGTGTTAAGGCTACATTTACATGGGACAGAGGTGCTCTTCCATTTCTTTGCCTGAGATTTCTGTGCCCACTCAGGCATAATGACAGATCGTGGTATTTTCACATTCTGTTTCAAACCAGAACTTGAGAGAGTTAATATTATGTCCAGATTCCTCTGAAGAGCAGAGCCTAACCTCAGCATATTTGAAGACGTAGGATCTGACTGCTTTTCCACAGTGGCATTTGCTTGTTGAGTCAAATTCAATATTTTTAAATAATGGGAACTTATCACCCAGTTTCTCTGCTCATAACTCCTTCTGGGCTGTCACATACTGCTTGGCCTTGATACCAGTGTCAGCCTGTCAGATGGAGTACAGTAAGGCTGTGCTCAGGGCTCTGTGTTTGAAAGTAACTATCCTTGCTGTAGTCCAGATTTCAAGAAATATCTGTTTTGCAAATAGCAGCTACAACTTCCTCACTTGACCAAGCCTTAAGCATGGGCTTCATTAAACCTAGAACTTTTGAAGTTAAGTAGGATTCAGGTAAATATTAACTGAAAGCTAAAAATATTGCTTCTCTGGCAGCGTTTACCTTTCTTGACTTTGTTTCAAGAAAAAGTTATGTTTTCCAGGTTTTTTATATCAAACATTTAGTCATTCAAGGGGGACTATATATACTCCCAATTACTACAATAACTTGTATTTTCCGAGTTCACTCATGGAGACTTTCACCAATACATCTCAAAGGACATTTTGCAGATGAGGTGACAGAGCAAGCCAGTGTCAGAGATGGAATCAAGATTCTGGACTCCTGGGAAGTGTTTTATCCACTAGACAAAGCTCTCTGTTACTGCTGCTGAAGACAATGATAGCATTTTCATTAGGCAATTAAAAAAGAACAATTGTTCTATTCAGTATTTTACAGCAAGAGAATGTACATTTAAAACAGAGCCAAGGTCTGGCTGTTAATTCTTTGCTCCCAATCTATTCGATATTGCTGTCTTATGAAGACACCTTTATTAATTTCCCTAACAGGAAAAGCAATAATATTATCCTAGTCACCAAAGACGTTGCTATTACAATTCCAAAACAATCTCCATTGTATTATCTTTCCTTTTCCTCCAGACAGATCCTAGTAGAACCCATAGAAGTCTTGTGGCATGAGTTGGACCAGAGACCTGCAAAGGTGCCACCCAGTCCAAACTGTTCTATGATTTTATAGGCTATGGGTCATCAGATTGGCCTTTGTGAGAAAGAAATTGTGCCAGAAAATACTTGTTTGGGAATACAAAATTCTTCAGGGGAAAGGTTTATCTTCAAACAATGAGACTGCCAGAAACTTGGCTAGAAACAGTTCACCATTACGACTTTTTAAAAGGTTTTTCCCAGGATCCTTTGGAATCACAAGCACCTTTAAAAAAAAAAAAAAGATTCCATTTTCATTCTGTTTACCCAGTGCAAAAGTGGTGGGTGAGCTCATGTCATTCCTACACCAGGTTTTCAGAATGAGAAAGCTGTGTGTTACCTCATGTTCCTGTGGCTTTGACTGAAGCAGCAGTCTCTGACAGATGTTAGTTCAGAGATTACAGGGTACAGACTGACTGAAAAAATGTAGTTCAGGGTACATTTACCATGTAGTACCTCAGATGTAGCAATAGGACTTTGGAGGCAAAGAACAAGTGGCATGATTTTAGAGACTTAAAAATGGTACACCTTTCATGTGCCCTCTCTTATTAATATAGATAATGCTCAGAGATAAATAAAGAAACACAGAGAATTCCAAAAGCTTTGTCTCAATTGATTAAAAGCTGTTATGATTTCTATGGTATCTTATCTTTACTAGTACATTAAAGACATCCTAACACTTTGCCTAACACTTTCTCCTTGCTACATTCCTGTGTAGGAACGCCGTGATACTCTGCCCATTTCACAAATGAAACACTGCAGGGTTGACGGACTGCCTCAGGGTCATGTAGGGAACCAGTCTTAGAGCAGAGAATTAAACAAAGGTTCCCAAATCCTGGTGAGTGCCTTTACCACTTTTGCCTCCCTACCTAGCATGGTTTGGCACACACAGTAAGTTTTCATTTGATGCTGAGATATACATATGCACTTCAGCCACTATTTGAGGTGGAGCATGGGAATCCTTCAGAAAAGTCTTTCTCTGGCGAGTAGCGACTCTTTCAGTCCCATTGGCTTCCAAAAGTCTCTGGTGTCAAGGATGGCTCAGCATTGGCCTTTCTCCATAAGCAGTCTCATTGATCAAGAGGACTATTGAAGTCAAAATGCTCTGAAGATTAAGTCACAAGATCAGAATATGGCCAAAGAAAAGAGAAAAAGAGTGTCAGCACTTGTCAGGGAAACTCATCTAAACACCTCTTGCAATTTAAGGAAAGCCCTACAGACATGCCAGAAAAATATTTCACTGGTTTCCATTAAATAGTTATCAAAGACCCTGTCTGCAAGCAGATCAATTTCTTAATATATAAAGCAGTTTAGGCACAGCCATTATGCATTAAAAATAAAAGAAAAAAAAAATCTATGATTTCAGGAGCACCTGAATAAAGCAATAAATTCTCCTTTGAACCATTAAAATTTTTGTTAGGCAACATCATAGTGTGAACATCACCTTGTCTTCCGACAGTGTATGAGTCCCCCAAGCTCTCCTATGCTCTTCCTGTCACTAATGAGCTATTCAACTCTCAGTAAATAAACTGCTTGGCAGACCTCACCCAGGAACCTCCATGCCCCTTTCAGGCACATAAATACGTTTATTCCCATTTTGTAAGTGTGATAACACAGGTCAAGCTGGAAATAGGATTCTAGTTTCATTAATCTAATTGGACAGCAAGGTGGATTAAAGGATTAAACTAATAAATGGAGATAACAGACTTTTCAGCTGTTTCAGACTGGCAGAGCAAGTTCATTCTAACATGGCTTAACCCTGTAAGCCACATTTTTACCACATTGCAGCCCTCAGAGCTGATGTTTCTCTGACACCCTGCAATGCCATCTCAGGATAGCTCTGCTAATTCCCATGCCAAAATATTAGCTGCCATCCTTTACCCTCTGCAAGTTACTGGGTCTGAGCCAAGAATCTGTCAGTATAAGAGAAGCAAAATCAGATGGTGCAAGCCTGATTACAGTCCATTGCTGTCTCACCCAGCTCTCCCACCGCTCTTTTCTCAGCAGACTCCCTGCTCCGCCAGATTGTTCTCCTGCCAGTTCATCAGTCGATGATGTTAATAAATGGTTATAAAGATAAGTTCCGTTTTATCCTGAAGGCCTGCAGGTGATGGAAAAGCTGCCTGAAAAAAAGAAAGAGATGTAAAAGGTAGTCTCGGCTTCAGGGTTTTTTTGGTAGAGCAAAGGTAGGCAACTACTGCGAAGTAGTATGCTCCACAGTCAGAAGGAGTGAGTAAGGCTGTGATGTGAGATCTCAGTAAAATCCCTCTACATCTGATTTTTCTCTAATCCCAGTACCTATCTCCAGTAAAAGAAGACTGTCATTCACTGCACAGCTGTCCGTTTCCCTTCTGAGGTCTTTGCCAGAGCAGAAAGAGGTATCTGAAGCAGACCCAAGTATCTTTCTAAGTTTGCTACATGAAGTGCCCTTGGTAAACATCACTTTGGCAAAACCTGACTGAAGTTATTTGCATACTATCACATTTACACAGGATTTTAAGGTCTTCAGCCTTTCAGTGGGTTCCCCATGTGTTAAAGTTTCTGAGATGCTCCGAAGATAAAAGGTAGTGGTGTCCTTGGATTGCACAAGCATCATCACACAGTTCCCCTCTAGAAGAGGACTGTGCTTACCTTTACTGGTCACTGAAGTAGAAGGGTTAGTAACATTGCTGAAAACCTGACTTTTCACCACAATCTTTTTGGTGTATAGATGGTCTCTATAGGACACAAGTTGCAGTAAGTTAACTATACAATTCTCTTCCTCCTCCTAGTCCTTCCGATTTGTTATGGATAAAAATAATTTCTTCTCTCAAACTGGCCTTTCTCTGCTGCTCCTAGGAGGACTCTTAGGCTCATAGTGCCCTTCCTGACTAAATATTCATCCTTGTGCCTAAGAATCAACATTTTGGGCCTATGGACAAATCTCAAAGAATGTGCCTTGTAGCACTCTCCCTTTCTGTATATCCAGCTATAGGGTTTCAGAATGTGAGAGGAAAGGTGGTGTTGCTACATGGCATGATACACAGCTCCACATGCGCTCTGCTCTTATGTTGGGCCAGTGGCCAGTCTTCCTCATAATTGCCTGATATTGTAAGCCAAAGAGTTTTGGATTTGTCTCATTTCTGGGTGGGACCAGATTTTGAAGATACCAGCCAAGATGTCATGTCCCAATGCCAGACCACAGACATAAAGTCTTAATTTAGTCTCATTTTCATCATAGAGCTGACAGATCAGGAGTAGCTCTGCTTATAGGTAATACATGGGAAGCTTCCTCTGAATCCATACAAGAACTTCTCTCCCAGGCAAGGGAGATGCCAAGGCATTTTTAAATGAGTGCCTCAGGAAAAGGCTGTAATCAAAGGCAGAATCTCCCCAAGCTCACCATAAGATTGGAAAAGTCTAGGCAGAGACAGCAGAAAGACTTTTCTTCCCATCTAGCAGAGACACCACCACAAGTTTCCCTACAGCTCCTTGAGCAGAGCTGGGAACAGGAGCCAGAATATGGCGGATGTGAACCCTCTCTGGGGCTTTGGCAGAAAAGACATGCTACTTTGTCAAATTATCACAAATTGTGGTGGAAATGACCTATTAAACCTCTTTGCTCTTCACACTGTCGTCACCCTGCGTTCTTCCCTTCATAGATCTGTTAATGCTTTGTCAAAAGGCAGAAATACAGCTTTGACATAAAAAGCTGGTGTTTACAGTTGACAGAAAGCTTACATTAGACTGGGCCACCTGAACCCCTGGCCCAACATAAACAGAATCTATCAACACTGCTTAAGCCATTAACCCTGACAACTGAGGCTTTCCAGGGAAAGTCCTTATCAAAAGGGGGCTGCAAATGAAACCCGATGAGAAAAATCCTCATTTCCCCCAATGTACTCAAATAACTTCCATAAGAAGATGCAGATGAGCCTTGTTAGGATCACTCTAATCCCTTTGACAAGCCAAGGGTTTCCATCAGGTTGGAACACAAATCCTCCAGGAATCTGAGTCTTCAGCTTCCTCTACTCTCCACTGCCATGGCAGTTACAGTTTTTTAAAGATCATTATCTGATCAATGTAGGATAGGAATGTTTGGGTTTGAGCATCTGAGCCATTAGTGGAGAGGCCCTTCCATATTCAGTAAAGCCTGTTCAGAGAAAGCTCCCCTTGAGAGCTCCCCACAAGGTTTGTGACCCCTCTTTTGTACGTGCCTGGACACCAATAATTTCATGAAGATGGCTTGAGGAAGGGCTGTCTGAGGGAACTCATATGGAGAATATCTCCTGGAATTCTTCTTTTGCGTGTTTAGAGCAAAGGGTGAGGCCAAAGCAAAAAGCCTCTAAAGGAAGCTTTGCATGGACTTTTCAGATGTGATTAAACTCCTATTACCTCAAACATTTGGCCCTTGTTTGTAATACAGAAGACTTCTGGAAAAAAGCATTTTCCAGCACAGTGCTGACTTTCCATCTCCAAACTGAGACTCTGGAAAAAGCTGAAAATTAGAGACAACAAGTAAAGAGTAATCGGAACTTTCTCAGCTCTGTGGTGAGTTTTTAATTGTATCCACATAGGATTTCCTAAGGATTCAAGGAATACAAGGCATTTTTACATTCCAACTGCAGAAATCTTTTTCCTCTTCATTCCCTCAACTGTGTTGAGAAGTAACCAAAAAAAAACTAAAAAAGGGAGTTGCAAATAAAGGGAAACAGTAGATCATATAGCAAATGTTGCAAACAGTTCTTTAGATGCCTGAAGAATTGCTTTCTGAACTATATGTCTCGCTTGTTTTCCCAAAGGAAATCTAGCACACATCTACCTCCACCTGCTGGAAGAAGATTAAAAATGTTAATGATTATGATTTTCAGATTACAGACTGAAGATCGTATACATATTTTATGAAGCCTGAAGAGAGGAAAAGATAACTTCTTCTAGTGAAGGGAAACTATACCACGGCCACAATTTCTGAATTTAGGAAGTCTTTCATACATGGTAATAGTTAAATGCTTAGCATCATAGGGTGAGGGGAAATACAGTTTTGTGCTGAGCACGTTTTTGACTGACTGTTGGACAGATATTTAGGGAACAGTATTTGCCTCAATGGACAGTGTTGGAAATCTAATGGAATTTAGCTTAAGGCAGGACAAGGCCATTGATATGTGAACCATGTGAGGCAACTGAGCTTTTTCGTCTCTGCAGATGGTAAATTCACAGACATTCAGGACAGAAATATTCTCATTTCAATGCTTTCACTGCTGGCTGCAAAACTGCAATACATTTAAACATTTAAATCACAGAGTATTCTTTTTGATCTAGGTTTGAAAACAAAAAAAAAGCCTTTTGTAATTTTAGGGAATGTTGCAATTTTCCTGTTTTTTCAGTTGTAAAGAATATTGGACTGGTCATGAGGAAGGGTTCTTCGTGATAATATGCTAACCTGGATTTTGAAAGTTTCAGTTTTGAGTCCATATTTCACCACTGATTTCCCTTGTGGTGGCAGTGGTGACTGTAAGCATTTTGTGAAATCAGTGACGCCTTTAACGGAAATATGTTTCTCTTCCAAATTTTCCACAGGCATTTGAGCTAAAGATGCAGAATGGCAAAGAAAGATTATCCAGATGAGTAATGAAATAGTCTAAAAAGAGATTTACTAACACTGTCCCCAAAATTAGGATTTTACAGCTCCAACCTTCTGGATTTGCTTTGAACTAGATGAGAAAGGCAGGCCGACTGCAAGACCTAAATTGCTAATTATGAGGATTATCACTGAATTCTTTGACTGTATGTCTTTTATCTTGACAATAACCCTTTGTTGCTAACCCTAGCAATAAGAAAATAACAGACCCTGAGGGAGAAGGGGAAGGGGTTGGCAGTATAACAGAGCTGCCAAGTATCATTTTCAAACCTTATCTCTGCCCTCCTAGGCTAGACTTTTCCATGTGCATTACCAATGGAATGCTACATTTTTGCACAAAACATCCGTGGGTCATTAACATCTTCTTTCCTCATCCCAGGAGGACACATGGAGAAGCCAGAAGTCTGACAGAGCCTCCTAAATTTAAGGACTCTCCCACCAGATGGCTGGTCCACAAAGCATAGTGTCCCACCACAGATGCTGAGCAACTCAGAAGGCGTGACAATGGAATGTTGATATTTTATTGCTGCCACATCCCACCCTGCTATTTTCTTCCAATTGGTTAAACATTGCATCTGTCAAAGCTCAGCTTAGGTGACCTTCAGTATCCATTTGAAATTGAGGCTTAAAAGCAGTAGAGAGAAAGTGTGCATATTATTTTTTTTTTCTTTTTTTTTTCTTGCAAGTCTCCAGAGAATCTTCCACAAACTGAAGTATGTTTTCTATTACGATTTACATCAACAAGCTGATCTTGGGACTTTTGTCTGTGTGTGTTTCTGTTACTGATTCTTTTTTTGTGTGTGTATGTGTGTGTGACTATCATGGCCCCTGTTTCCTCTGGAGAAAGGAGACAGTAAAACCCACTTGAAAATTTATACACACAGTGTCAGGAGCCCAGTTCATTCATCTGAAGACACTCCTGCTGTTTTGGGTAAAATGCCCAGAAATATTCAGAGCTGTGTTAACCACAATACTCTGCTTCCATGTTGTGCCTGATGCCATATTTGGAAGCTGTGATTCTTTTGCTCTATGCAACTGACTCAGAATTTGCATTTGCTTGATACCAGCATTGATTTCCTGTCCCTATGGGTAGCTGTAATGGATGGATTGGCCACAAAATGTTCAGCAGGACAAGTAGAGAGAGTTAGTAAGCTCAGTAGAGCAGTATCAAATGCCAGCTAGTGGCTACTCAGATATCAGTGATGCAGATTCAGATGCTTTAGTCTGGCAGATGCATGACCCATGGGTTGCAAAGTGTTGTTAAAGAAATGAAACCTACCCAAATTATTCCTACTTACTGTGACATATTGCTATTGGCAGTGTCATGCTGGGTCTACCTTAATCACTTGCCAGCATAAGTTAAGAATGTGATTTCACATTTAGTGATACTTGTAGACTAGCAAAAGGCTTCCTTGCGGGAGTGGCTTACTTTCTCAACCTTCTCTGCCTCACAGCAAATCTTCACATAACCAAGAGCCACAAGACTCAAAGTAGATCTCTAAGAAAATAGAATTGCTTCTTAGCAAGAGATATTGGCTCCCTGCAGAGTCCCACTGGGAAGTGTCTTGAAGTAACCCATCTTTTTCAGACTCAGCTATCCTTGCTGGCTCATTTCCTGCCACAGCTAGGAATTTGGACTACCCAGCAGTTCTCACATGGAAAGCCACATTTGCACTACTTACACCCTAGAAGTATCTTGAGTCATAGGATACTATCCTTGTCCTGAGACAGGACTAGAAGAAGGCTTTTACACATTTTGGGTGGGGAGTATTTCATTCTGGGTAGAAGTTATAAGGCATGCTGAGGCTGATGCTGAAGATAGTTTGCTGTAACGGTCATGCTTGTAACTACATCAGAAAAGTTTACCAGGATAGTCTGAGTAACAGAGATGAAAGCTGTGACTTTGCTGTTGAAGCACTGGTGGTTGTCAGTAGTTACCACATTGCTCATACTTTTTTGTCTGCTTTCAGCACTTATAAGGGCTTGTGTGTGCTGGTGGATACAGGATGTAATGCAGAAGCCTGAGGTGCTGGGAGAGAAAGGTCACATGTAATTTTTGTTTGCATTACTAGAACTCTCAGAAGTCCTTTTCCTGGAGAAAAGCTAACTCTGCTGGTGCTGTGTGATAAAGTTAGTGTGCATAAAGGCAGTCCCTGCACAAGAGTGAGATGAGAGACAACAGGAGATACAGCTGATAAATAATCTTTCATTGTTTCCTCATCATAAGAGGCACCAGCCTCAGTCTGTCAGTCTATTATCAAAGCTTTTACTACATGCATTGCAGCTTTGAAGGAAAGCAACAAGTTGCTTCTATGGCTTCATGGGGTTGCTCTGCCTGGCATGACAGCAACACACTGAAACTACAAAGTCCATATTTGGTGCATTATAAAGGCAAAGACTTGAGCCACTAAATACAGAGAAGGGTGCAGACAGGATGTTAAAAGCCAGAAAACTATGTTTAAAGTAGCAAGACAAAGGACGGCACCAAGGGAACACAAAGAGAAGGGCTACATGTTCAAAAGTATGTGCTAAGCAAATTGTTGTATCTGTCAGACTGCTACCACCCATAGGGCTGGTAGCGGGGTCTTTGTCACTCTAGGACAAGTTTGGAGGTTCAATTTCACACCATGTTTTTCCTGCTGCCTTTTTGTGTCACAAAACTCTATACAAGTAGTGCTTTTCACCCGTGTCTTCACCTCAACATCCACAACCTATATTCAATTTAGTAAATTTTATAGAGGCTGCCATGGCAATCTGCTTTCAGATCCCATTCTAGGTCTCAAAATAAATGGGAAAAACTATGAACCTGTTATGACATTTTCAGGCCTGCCAAGACTGGAAAGAACCTTCAGGAAAGAAATCCTGAAACAAAGGGAAAAGTAACATTTTATCACTTTTGGCAGAGACACTTCCAGTTGTACAATAGCCTGTTGGGTTTTTGTTCTATGGTTTTTGTTTTGTTTTAATTTTCTTTATTTTTGCCAAAGCAGCAGTGTGATAAAGAAGGGAAGAAGAAACAAAGGAAAAAAAAAAGTTAGTATGTCACAAACACATCTGAAGATGCAGAAAACCTTCTGTAGCAGATGGTCTTGAAAACTTCTCAGTGCATTTTGCATAAGCCTCAAAACTATTAGCTCTTCTGCTGCATTTGCCTCTTCAAAACATAAAACATTTTTGTTTCAATGAATGAAAATATCTTTCTGTCCCACACTTAAAAAAGCCTAACTAGCCATCCTATAATGTGTGATAAAACTCAGGCTCTGCTGTATTATGCAGATGCAAATGTTTGCAGTCCTGCTGATGAATGTCTCTCCAGATAGTCTTCGAGAGCAATGTCTAGACTTGAAGAATGAGCACAGTGCACTTCTGACTCTGTTGAAGTAATTGCAGCATTTCACAGAGCCTTTCTTCTCTCTACAAGAGGGCAGCAGGACCATCAGAAAATATCCTTTCTTCTTCTGTAACTGCACAGGGCTTTAAATCAAAGGTTGTACAGGAAAAAAAAAGATTGTATAAGAAGAAGTAACCATCAGAAGAAGGGGAAAAGTGCCTCAAAGCTGTTGGGAACTGCCTCTTCCATCCAGTAGTCAAATGTCCAGCTCTTTGTCTTACTTTGTCTTAGCAGTTAAGTATGTTTCAGTTCTTCCTCTTGTTTTTACTATTACTTTACAAATTCAAAAGATGAGGATTAAGATAAGTTCAGTCACTGACAGCTAGCAGAAGAAATTGTATTTCCATCAATATCTGTGAAGGTGGTAAGACATAAAAATTCAAGTGTATTTCTTGAGAATAGTCAGGACTTCCAGTGAATCTGTGTTATAGATCCTTCCAAACCTAGAGCACACTGATCTGTATCAAATATTAGCCAAGCTTTGAAACGCCATAAAGGAAGAGCTTTTACCTGAAAGGAAAACTGTCCTCATGTGAAGAGCAAAGATAAAGCATCCCATGCTGGCAGCCCTCATATGGTTTAAGAGTTCAACTTCAATAACAGATAAATGTCTTACTGCTTCTGAAAAACATCACTGAACTGAGTGAGAAATGGGCCTTTTCAGAGTTCAGTTTATCCGTCCTTAGAAAGACATCCAAAATAGCTCAGGAAGTCACAGCTACAAGTGCTCATTTCACCTGAAATGGAAAAGTGCAGTTAAGTATCTTCCATTTTTGGTATTTTATCCTGTCATTCTCTGCATCTGAGAGAGGCAGTTCTGATTCTTGGTGTTCTTCATCATGGTTAGGTATTTAAATATCACTACAAAGCTAATTCAACTTTTTAAGTAAAGAGAGCAAAAGGGATGTTCTGACAATTTGACTGCTGAGCAATCACAATCTTTGTTTCAGCCCTTTAAAAAACCCAGGACATTCATCAAATGATACTATCAAAAAGGAACAAAGCCAGCCACATCCTGATTCTGCAGAAGATGTAGCTTCCTGGCCTTGAAATCAAGAAATTGTTCCACTGTGGTTAGAGACAATGGGGAAGAGTGGTTGCTTTTGGTGGTTTATGCAGCAGTGAAAGCCTTGTTCATCTATTCCCTGTGGAAGTCCAGATGGTCATTAACAGGAGTGAGGTGTCTTTGAGTGTCACCTGAGCTTTCTCACTTGTAGCAGTATTTTGAAATCAACATATCCATGCCATTTAAACCAGTTAGCTTCCTTCCCCAAACAGCGGATAAGCAAAATAATCTTTTGCTTTCTCTTTTAGTGTATTTACTAATGTATTCTTCCTTGCTGATTTACTGTCCTGCCTAAACTGCACAAGGAATAGCTATGGACAAAGACCTGCTTTTTAAGTTGTGCCCCATAAGGGAAAGCCTTGGTGATCCTTTGCAAATAGCAGCTGGGAAAGCAGGGCCAGAAAATGGCTGTCAGGTTCCTGCTAGCTGAGAGCAGGGCTTGTCCTCTCTGACTCCTTAATTCCAGTCTGCCAGAGTAATACTACAGAGAAATGTCTTATTCCAGAAGCTGTTCGTGCATTTAATGAGAGGCAACCACAGTCCCAGTAGCCAGGGCTGCCTTTCTTAAGGTGATACCCTGGCAAGTTTCCCACGGTAGTTCAGTAGCTTGGCTATTTCTTTTCTAAATTTACAAGCAATCTCCTGTTACATAGTGGGGCCAGCTTCTGGGATATCAAGTGGTTTTTCAGGTGTTGTATTACACTGGGCTGGAAGCTTTTATTCACCAGGCTATGCATACAACCAGTATATGTTCAAATGACTGTGTCCATAGTATTCCTTTCTGCTCTGATTCATTGCTCAGCTTTGCATCTTCCATCGCTCCTTATCTCTACTTCAGGTTTCTCTCTATAGGAAAAAAAGTGTGAGTGTGTAAGAATAAGGTTTAGCTCCAAGAAGTGATGTCACATTGCAGAAGGTTTTAAAACTAGTGGCACATCCTAGTTAAAATTTATGACAAAGAAACTCAAAGTGTAATTGTAGTCAGGACTACATCACAGGACTGTGGATCAATTACTGGTCCAGGGTGATGAAGAGATTCTGACTCTGAAACATTTAGGACCATTCTGTGTCATTAGTATCTGACTGCTTCGTTGAATTAAACAAAACATCTGAGAACGATCAGCCTTCCCTCCTAAGCGTCACTGTTTCACAAAGGAAGATGCTGACTTACCAAAGATTATAATATATACACATGTGTTTTATCTCTGCAAGATGTTTTCAAGAGGTTGAATAAGCTAGTCTATGTGCTGACGTGAACTGTAAGCAGAAGATCAGCTTGAAATATTAGGCCAATAATATGGATAATATACATCCAGTTGCACTGCAATCCATCTTACTAGGTGACTTGGGTCGTGGTTTTGCCAACTGAAGTTAAAGTGCACCATCTGGGATAATCCCACATTTTGCATGCTCTTGTTTTGTTTTCTCACTGCTTTGGAGTTCTTTATAAGCCCCAAATTTGACAAAGCTCCATCACCACTGTCTTTAAGAGGAAGACATTAACTGGTCTTTGTCCCAACTTGGTTATTCCAGTGCTATCTAAGGGTCAAGAATAGCTGAGTAATGAGAGCTCTCCCTAGAGCTCTATCTCTGCACTGGTGCAGAGATTCTGCCTATCTCAGTGTGTGTTTTGTATTTACCAAGTCATTGTTTAGAAGAAGACAATCGTTTCAAAGGCCAGTTCATTTAAGACATGTAAGGCTTCCACAGGTACTGTTCACTGTTCCTGTCATCCTGCTTTCATTCTGCCACAATCACGTAGAGTGTATACTGTATCCCCTCGTTAGCCTCATTCTAGTTTACAAGAAAGATCAGATAAATGAGTGTAGACTGGATTTCATCCTTGGGAACTCTTGAAGATAAGGCTAATTGTGCATTATGGGTTTGGGTTTTTTTCCACATGAGTTCATGACAGCAGGCCTGTGAAATAGCTCATGATCTGGCATTCACTTTGAGTGTATCTATGGTGCAGAGAAAAATGAAGTGTTATACCCATGACCTCTAACATGGTAGATAATTCAGATAAAACTTGTAGTGAGCAGAAAAATCTCATTCGTCATAATTCTGGCACAGACTCCACAGCAACAGAGAGGCTGATGTGTACAACATGAACACATTTAAAATGTCATAAATTGTAGCAAGGAAATAGTTAAGTCATGTGTAATTCCACTCCTTTCCCTCCCCTTCTCCCCCCCTCCCCCCATTACTGTCAGGAACAGTCTTTATTTCTTAAGCATATCTTGTCAATGTGACGATCAGCAACCAGTTGCAGAAGACACTTCTAGTTTGACCGGGAAAGCAGGGAGCACTATAGCATCTTTCCTTGGGTTACCATTGCTCAAGCTTGCAAGCTACTCTTGTTTTCTAGCTAAGCTCTCTACAGAACTGGACAAGGCATTTTTGACAATCTGCAGGCTATTTGCAGCCACTTAGTGGTCGTTGGTCTGTAATCAACATCGAGCTGATTGAATTGATTATTGATTGATATGATTATTCTCCTAATGGATTTAATGTGAAGTTTGTGTGCACAGTCTTACATAAATAAATTTCTGGTAATACCAATTTAAAATGGCTAGGAAAACGTTTAAGATTAACAGAAGTGATTTTTAATTTAACTAAGTACTCATTATATGTGGTTTTCTGCTCATTTAATAAGTCATCTGAAGAACTCAAATGAAACTCAAGTGATTTCTGTGTGGATAGGTTTCACTCAAGTCAGAGAAGGATCACTAACTACTGGATAATCCACAAAACCACTTTAGTTTTGATGTCCCCACAAAGAAGATGTTTGGAAAAGGCAAGACTCTAGCATCATGAGTGTAAAACATTTATCTCATTTAAATACACAGCTCCTTCTGTTAAGACTTCTGCCCACTCAGACTGTTTTGGGACACATGCAACTAGAGCAGTTCCTAGAAAATTCACTCTGCAGTAACTCAACGAGCTGCTCCAGCTTCTTAGTCAGGACTTTTCCTTGATTGTTTGCCCATATAAAGGTTTGACAGGCAAACTAAGAGGTGGCCTTTCTGAAGAAACTATGGACTATATCTCCTGTTCTTTAGTGAGAATATTTAGAGAAGCTGGATCTTTAACTTGCTGAGACAACTGCATTTCAATATTTTACATTAATAGACTGGGAAATAAAACACCTTTCCAGGTGCCACTGGTAAGTCCAGTTGTAACTTCAGGGGAAGATAGTACATCTGAAGGGAGTTATTTGTATTATTTGTATGGGCTCAAGGAGGATGTTCTGTAGCAGAAGCTAATGAAGCCCCATTTCTGATGGCAACGGTGATCACTCAAAATTTCTGGTAATGCAGACAGTTAACCATTAACATGGGCTGAGCCATTCTTTCCCTTGCAGACCCTTTCAGCAGAGTTCACTTTTTGGTTAATAGCTGCAGATTCCTCTTTCATGAACTTGTCCAGTCACTTCCTGAACTTGTGTTCAGGTCAGATCCTTCTGCTCCAGTCTGGGCTTCTGTTGTGTCCCCTGATGCTGAATTTTCTGATGCTTCATTGTTCACTTCTTCAGGGACATGAAGTTTCATTTCCCAGAACTGCCACAGTAGCATTAGCCTTGAAGGAAAAAAAAACCCAAACAAACAAGCCAAACATTTTTAAAAAGAGAGGAGGAAGACTGAGAAACTTGAACTGGAGAAGCAATGAGGTGATTTAACAACCAACAGCTTTTTCCTATTTGATGTCTCAAAATTTTAGGAGTAGATGAAAAACCACAGCATGCAGGTGATCAAATGGAGTACTTTGCCTCCTAAATCAGTGTAGGGAAGAGAGACTAGCTGGCATTTGTCACGCCCGCCAATTTGGTTGAAGTGGAATTTGAACCACGCTGCTGGAGATATTAGACAATTTTCTTTCATCTGGTTGTGGGTCGTGTCACATGGTCACCATATGTGTTGTTCCCCGGCACACACACACACACCTCTCACTCCACGCAGCTGTCAAAACAAACATCAGCTGCCTTTTTTCAGTCCAGGAGAGTTTCTGCTCTGGAAGCAGTGGAGACTCATAGGCTTTTCTAACAGGATTTCACATTACAGATTATCTTTAATCCAATTCATCTCTGACTGATAGAGTTTTTGGAAGCCTGTGGCCCATATGCAGAGTTTGCTAGATGGAAACTTCTGTCAGCTGTGTTGAAACCGCTTTCTCTGCTGGGCTGTAATAACAAGGAAAATCCTGTAATGATCTTCCTCAACCATTGAAGGGCTTTGTTGTGGTCATGAACAAATCTGAATTTACAGCAAGAGCATTAGATTGTATACAAGGAATAGACTTTACTTGACCCCTTGCAATCTTGCATATTAAATTGGGCTCTTCTCAGTTCATCTAGAAATGAATGTCATAAAATTATTTTTAAAGTTGTGCTTAACCTTAGGATTGCACCAAAGATCCAGAAAGCCCAAGGCAAAATGTTCTGTCACAATGAAAAAGGAAAAAAAATGGAGATCTTTCTAATCCCTCAGGACAGAAGAGCTGGTCACAAATTACTGTCTTGTCCTAATAATTCTAGGAAAGGGCTGGGGTGCTGGAAGATGCTGTTCTGATTCAGGCCACTGTGGGATGTAAAATGCAACAAATGCCTTTTCTTCTTCTTTCTTTCCTTTTAATCTTCCCCGCCCCCCACCATTCCCCCTCTCTATAGAGGTGACAGCCAGTTACCTCAAAAAGAAACCTGATCCACAAAGTAAAAATTCTCTGCTGGAAGTTTCCATTCATGTTGCAGTCAAAGCAATGGGAGTAGCCTCCACTGATGAATAAGGCAAGATGCTGCTGGGCGTAAACAAAAACTATTCTCTGCTTTAGTGCAGTGGCCACAGTGCTCTGTTTTCAGTCCTAGCATACTGGCTGAATTCAGGGTCAAGACTTCTTTGGGGTTTGCTTCGTTCCGTACTGGTGTTCCCAGACTAGGTAGAGGATTTTTCCTACCTGCAGTGGGCCTGTAAGCAAAACTACAGTGGTTGTAGAAGTGCTGGAGAACAGAGATTTAAGCAGTGCTAGTAAATAACACATTCCCATCTGCCTGGAACTCCACCTCCTGTTTTCCAGCAGAATATTCAGGGAGGAGGCAAGGAAGACAGAACTGTTTGTCCTGAGATGAAACAGTCTCTTTTAGAGCCTCTAAAAGCCAGAATTTTCCCTGTGTTTTTACCCCTTCTGCCATTTACATTGCCTATTCCCTCCTTAGCCACAATCCCCATGAAGACATCCATGCTTCCAAATGCTTCTTGTTCCTTTATAGCCATGGTTTCATGCCACGCATATTGCCATGAAGTTTTAGACTTCTGGTAGTAGAGGTGACTTGTGTCTATGACACTGTTCATTGTCTTCTTATGGGGGCAAATTATCTGAAAACAGTGGACTGCTTGTTTTGATAGGGTTTTATCATACTAATGATGTATGTGGTTTGTGTGTGCAGGAGAGTATATATATGTGTGCTGATCTAAGTTTGCTTTAGCAGAAGCTCCCAGTTAAAAACAATCAAAACTGCTAGTGTGTGATCCATGGATTTTCTCAGGGTTCAGAAGCAATGAGGAGTAGCTGGTGTCCTGAAGCTTTTTTCTTGGCAGTAGGGCTAAAATCATGTTGCTGGATTTTGTATTACTGCTGCTCTTTGTCTAAAAGTGAAGCCCCCAAACCTCAGACAAGCTCTAGTAGTAGCAGTAGCACTTAGACAAATTCTAGTGCTGTGCAAAACACTGTATAAACCAATACCAAGAACTGTGCCTCAATGAGCTGGAAAAATGAGACACCTGCCTTTTTATTAGTTCATTATATTTTTACTTCAGAGATTTTCCTGCCAGCCATAATCATATTTCTACTTAAAGGTTAATTTTCACTAGAATGAGATAAGATAGCAACAGGTAAAAGCAGCTAACATTTTTTAAAAGAAAATGTGTGTTGAGAAAATGTTCTGTCGTAGAGAAAAAAATTCTGGAAAATCTTCACAGTCGCAAGGTAAGGAGAGAATAATGGCAAAAATTAATTCAGTAGTTTATTATAGAACTGTGCAAATGATGTAGGAATCCAATTTCCAATAATCAAAATATTTAGACTGCAAGAGAGACTTTCGATGTGATTATTCATCCTGCTTCTTACAATCCCAGGGACTACAGGAGTCTTCCAGAGGGTTAAAGTTTTCCCTATAGAGCAAATAACAGACAAGGTAGGCAATTACATTTATACAGAAGGAGCAGAAGCTCAGAGACATTAAAGGTGAGACATCTGAAAGTGCTCAAACAATGCCCTCTTTGAAACATTCTTTAACACCATCAGACTTAGGACAAGTAACATACCCTTTGAAGATTCCACTTAAAAAGCTTTCCAAAATCTGGCAGTAATTTGAATCTCTTCTGCCCTATCACAGACCACAGAATCCACTTGTTCCCTCTCTGGCAGTGTCAGCAACACATAACTACTTTCTCTCCCATTCACATGGCCATGACTTACAGCACTATGGTCAGTGTACAGCTACTGCACTGTAACTAGCCCAGTAAGTGCTTTTTCAGAGCAAGGTTTAGGATTCTCCGCATGGGTCAGAAAACATATCATCCCTTTGAGAGCATCAGGCAGCAGGAGAGTCCAGGGTGGTGTCTGGAGGATAGTGGGGCTGGGCCCTGATGACACAGAGGCTGTCAGCTGGCAATGCTGTAGTTATCCCTTCCTTCCAGGGATATCTCCNCTGACACAGAGGCTGTCAGCTGGCAATGCTCCAAGAACTAACGTTGGCTTTTGTGTAGTTATCCCTTCCTTCCAGGGATATCTCCAAGTGAGAATGGCATGAGAAGCCTTCTTCCTCCATCTGCTTCCCTCCCCCAGTCCATCTGAGGAGGGTTCTGCATTCTTTGGTTGCTACAGTGCTGTGGGTATTTCCGTGTATGCATATATTCCTGTGCTAACAGATATGTCAGGAAAGGAACCTCCTGTTAAGTTAAAATGCAACCGAGAGAGGCTTCCCTGCAAGATCATGTAAGTTTTCCTGAAGATAAGGCTTTAAGAGGGATAATATCATTCCCCACAAAAAGACTTTTCAGCTCCCCTGACACATGAAGCAAACAAACATCTTGTGGCCCAGCATTGATAGATGCAACATTAAAAGCTATTTGATATCCTCTCCAAGGTTAAAAGGAAAAAGCCTTCTCACATGCTGTACCAGGGGACTCATAATGAGGCAGATTTGTTCTTCCAGCCCTGGTATTCATTCTACTCTCTTTTATTAATGCAAGTTTGCTAATGTGAAGGAATTTGCATCACTGAGAACATGAAAATGAAACTTTCTGTTGTGACAAGACCTGGAGGAATGGGATATGAAAAATGTTCTCTGAAAAAACTGCAAATCTCCTTTAGACATAGAGAAAATCCTTCCATGTTAGCCTTCTGCTCCTGTTCCCCTTATTGAATGATATTAGTTCCCCACATCCATTTATCTCATGTCTTCACCTCAGTCTCTTAGTGGCTCCATGCTCCCAAGCTTGACTAGTTGCTCCTCTGTAGGAAGAGTACCACAGGCATAGATTCTTCTTGAACCTCAGCTGGACAACTGGATTCATAGATATGGTCTTAATGCCAGTTCATCTATCTCCTTCTCTATATCACGTGCCTGCAAATGGCCTCCTAAAGCATTGCTTTCATACTCTGCTCTATAGACTGCTCTTTTTCCTATCACCACAAGGAACTTCTGTTCTGCATCCCTGAACATTCCAATACCTGAAGTGTCTGCTATCCTTTTTATCCAGGCTCCAAGGGTCATCACATGATTCGTACTCTCAGACAACCTCCACAATTCTTCCTGCATTGCAGGATCTG
This sequence comes from Bucco capensis, assembly GCA_013396975.1. Lineage (NCBI taxonomy): Eukaryota > Metazoa > Chordata > Aves > Piciformes > Bucconidae > Bucco > Bucco capensis. The sequence goes on from VWZO01000732.1 coordinate 653,798, forward strand.
ACTAAAGCACCATTCCTGGGAGAAGCAAAACTTCTCCCAAAGGGTGACCTGTTATACGTTAAATTAAGTACTGAAACTCCTTCACATGTGAAGCCACAGAAGTGAAAAGTTTATGTGGTGGTCAAAAAGTTAGGCAAATTCATGGAAGGAAAATCTATTAAGTAATTTTAAATCCAAAGACACTATCTGTGGTTCCAGAATTGCCTGAATTTATGATCTCTGAAATTTTGAGAAATATTTTAAAGAAGCAGGATTATCTTTGCTTTGGTCCTAGACCACCTTGTAGCTCTCTGCACCTGGGTGCCCTGGGAGAGAGCATTCACTGGTAGATTGATGTTAGGCCTGACTGGCTCTAGATGTTATGTCCACCTAGAGTTTCATTTGTACAACCTGCCCAAATCCACCTCTCACTCTCTTTACCCCACTGACTCTCAGTCTCCTTTATCAATCTGTTGCAAGAACCTTCTTCCCTACAGTCTCGTTCCAGGTTTCTGTGTGCTTTCTTGCTCAGAGATCTCTCCCCCACACAGTGCTTAATAGTTGGTGGAGAAAACAATTACTTATCATGTAAATCTGCAAAACCTCTTAGGGTTCAAGACAATTTACATCACAGAGGCCGTGCACCTTAAAGCAATACCAATCCCTCCGGGGGGAGCTCACGGAGGAAGTTACTCATTTCGTGGTTCAGTCAGTTTTCCCAATGATTTCACGTTTCAATCCACAGTTTGCTAACCTCTCTTTTGGAAATGCTGATGAAAATCTCGTGGTTTTCAGTTTAAGGTTTCTGGATTGTAGTCCCTGCAGGTGACTTTTACTTTTCAGTCGATTTGATTACTCCTTTTCCCTGGGGGCTGTATTCTTCCCTCCCCACCAGCCAGTTGTGCAACCCTGGCTGCAGTTCTGTACAGTTGCCCTTCGCGTTGACTCACACTGCGGTTGGATTCAGGGCTGAGGTGGAGGACCCTCCTCCTTGTCAACCAGGGGAAGCCTGTCCTTTACTGCACTTGCAATACCGTCGAGGGAGGGCTGATAAGATCACGGCATTGTTCTTCTCTGGAATCCCCAAGGATAGCGTTTTTAGGGAGGAGCTCCTAAAGGTATCCTTTAGTAGTGAGCAAAGCAAACTTGAATTTGAGTTTTAGGGAGAAGCTTCCAATGGGTTGGATTTTGGAGGCATCTAAACATTTTCTTTTGGTTTCTTACTGTTCACAATGCTGGGGGGATAAGGAGAAGAGGGATCAATCCACTAAATATACACTCCAGCCCTTTTTATTCCCCTTTATTTTCTTTTTGCTTTTTTTCTTTTTATGCCTAACTTGGGACAGGAGATTTCTGGAATTGTATTTCTCCTCTTTTTTTCTCTGTGTGCAGACACAAACTATCTCAGAGCAGCTAAGAGATGCTAATGTATATTCAACTCTACAAACTTTTAGAAGTTCACCTGTTCTTAGTGGATATTCAGTTATATTTCTTCTTATAAATACAGTTAACTTCACTTCAGATTATTTAAAAAAAAAAATCATACTAATACTGATTTCAGTGACTACATTTTGGTCATCTTTCACCTGAAAAATCTTGCAGCCAGAGTTCAAGATAGAGGGAGGTATCTGCTGATAGTGTGCATGTTAGATCTATCAGAAAGTCAACCAGAAATTCATCTATTATAAAGATGCTAAACATTGATGAAGTGTAATATGGCATTAGGTGATTGTTTTGACAATACCCAGTTCATGTGAAGAACAGGAACATCTTGCTGGAGGAAGTTATGCTTACTAAACACCTACAGGTGTTCAAAGGATGACTGGACAAGCCAATAGAGAAAAAAATATATAAAGGGCTGTTGAATACAAGGTAACCAAGTGTGTCTCAGGAAGTCCTTGGAGACTGGGGGTTTTCAGAAGTGTTACTGTATATTTTCTCTGTTCTTATTCTTTTCCCAAGACATCCATTTTTCCTATTTGTCTTCCCTATAGAAGTGTAATCGGCCCGTTGCTGGAAAAAATGTAAGAGCAATACTTTATAAAGGAAGGCTAAAGACAAAGAAACTGAGGAGAAATCAAGCAATTCTAGAGAAAATAAAGAATAGGGAAAAAATTCTTTTATTAAAAAAACCCCACAACTGAAAAACTAAGAACAGGGATGCAGAGAGGGACACTGAATGGAAGACACTTTATGCAGCACCAGGTAGTCCCTGAAGTTGTCTAAGGAGCCATGGCAGCAATCTATGGCTGAAGACTGGTGGGACTTGGCAAAAGAATTGGTCTGACAAGGCAGCACTTCTCATGCTGTGCTTGTCTTCCTGAATATTTCAGGAGGCTCCAAACTTAAAGCTCACTTTACTGGAGGGGAAATGTGGCTGAAGGACATTGTAATTGAATAATATATCTCAACCTGATGATTCATAGCCTGTTTGTTTGGTTTTGGTTGTTTTTTTTCCTAGAAGACCAAGTTTGTGGAAAACATTTCATCTGACACTGGTTCAAATGTAATTTAATTTTATTTTTGTTAAGACTGACCTCATCCCATGCTTGTCCAGAACTACTTACTGATTTAAAGCCCCATTATCTTGAACACATTCATATGTGATATGCACTACAGACATCTCTTAGCCTACAGCAGGAACCTTATTACTGTTAGAAAAGCCTATAGGCTTCCAGAGAGCCATTTTCACAAAAGATGTTTTCCTAAAACTTATTATCTGCTTAATGTCTTTTTTGTCCATCTCTCTATCTCCTGCGTTTGAAAACATAGCCCTGAATGTGGGTCTTTATGTGGTCCTTTTGATGTGTGCTGGTGACCTGTGAGCCTCACCTCTTGCAAATGAAGGGGTCTCTGCACCTGCACGCTTGGCAGACCTGTTCAATAGGTGAGGCAAGTCAAAAGGAAAGCACTAGACCTTGCAAATTCAGCTGTTTCATCCAAGCACTGGTTCAGTGGTGTAGCTTTGAAGGCAGTAGGGGCATGACATGGCTGAAGAGACCTACAACTCTACTGTAAGGATAGAAGAAGGGTGTAGTTGTTCTTTACTCAGTTCAGCCAACTACTAGAGAGGACCTGTGTGTATGGCAGCACTGGGGATTGTAGTTTGGTCCCATTGGTGTGAAGGCAGTGGCTCTAGTTCTGGTGGACTGAGTAGGAAGAAAAAGGTGTGATAAGGTTGGGGAGCAGAAAGGTGAATGCTCCTGGCTGAGGCAAAATCAGAAAGAGTGGAAACAGGGAAGATAGTGGAAGAAGGATGTTTCATCTATTTGGAGAGATGTCATAGTGCAGTGATTCCCAATGTGGAGTCCATGCAGTGATTTAAGTTGGAACAAGTCTCCCAAACCATAAGTCTAAGTTTTTGATGGCTGTAAAGTGTCCCTGGGGGTGCAGAGAGCACACTGCAGGAGGGGGTGATGTCCACATCCTAGTACTTGCTTCCTATCTGGACCCCTAAGTGTAGGTCATAAGGAAAGGACATAGTGCCAGTTCACTACTGCTGTAAAAATAGGATTCATGTGCTGTTTCCCATTGTCCTCAGCCAACTCTCTAAACAGAAAAAGGGGACAGGTAGGGACAGCCTAAATGGAAAAGAAGTTGAGGAAGCCATGTGAGGAATGGAGAGCATTGGAAATTCAGCCCAGTTCCAGAAAAATCTCTGGCAGAAGATTTGGTATTGGCTCTATTGGAGAGGTCTGAACATCTTGAAGTCTGAAAAACTCATCCAGAATATCTTGGTGCAAAGTGGCAACACAAGAGATGCATTACTGTGTCATTACTTCATCAAAGAGCTTTCAGGTGACTGTGGCCTTAGTTGCACTTCCAGACCCAAAGGAGAGATTAGGACCTCTGCATATTTGGGGTTTGTGCAACAAGAAGAGTCTCTGCCCTGCAGATCTGCTATCTGGAGACCGAACATAAAAATATGAGGGCTGAGGAGAGATCAGCCTGATGCCAGGAAAGACTTTCTCACCAGTGGGAGCAGAAAGAAACACTTTCCTAGGGAAAACTAGGTTATGCAACAGGGACCTCTTCACAAGATCTTGAAATTGAATCCCAAGTCTGCTCATCAGACCTAGAAAAAATACTTCTGTTGGAAGGCTCCGCATTTAATTGCTGGGGAAACCTGATCAGAGCAGAAAGGAGATTCTCAGCCTCTGGCTAAGCTGTTGGCTTTACTCAGTGGATTCTATCAACCCTGTGCTTCTCAGAAAGTTCCTTTCAGGTGCATCTTTCCTGAAAGATTAAATGCCTCTGTGCAGATTACAGTGCTGGGGATTAATTGCCCCCTGAGGCTGAAAAACTGATCTCTTAGGCCATGTGCACAGGATGCAAACCCTGTATAAAGCAGGAAGCAGAGAGGGTTTGCTACACAAAACAGTTGGGAAACATTATTTAAGGATAATCTAATCTCTTATTTAAGGAAGAGAAATGGGGGAGGAATACAAAGTCTGTCCTAGGCAGTAAGAAATATTCAGTCCCAGAAAGACATCCAAATTCTAGTTGCTGCAGGAATCTGGGGTCTAATCCAACTCCACTAAAGCTGATGAAAAATTTGTGAAGTTTGTATCCTCCATGCTGCAAGAAAGGGAGAGATATTTGAAAGATGGAAGACAAGGAGGAGTAAAGGTTGCTGCAAATAAAAGGGAAGCCTGAACTGAAAAATTCACAGAAGCAAGCAGTTTTCAAACCCAGGGAGACATGGAGGGTCTGGAATTGAGGATACTAGTTTGGACAGTTACCAAGAGAGAGGAACTGCCTCAATATTTTGATCATAATCTTGCTTCTGAGACTGGTGTTCCTGCCCTCCCTTTCCAAATTTATTTAGGTTTACTGAGAGTGACTTCCTAGATCCTATCTGTTTAACTAGCTACATCCATGTTTGTGTAACAGTAAGTCCTTATGCAGATCTTTATGTAATATTTCAGTCCTGGTAGGTACTTCAGATGCTCTATATCATAGGGTACATCAGGCTGTTGCTGGCACCAGACTGCCCAAGCTCCTGTTTACCTTGTCAGATGTGGAAATGAGCTTGAAAAAGGCTCTGCCTGTAGAACAGAGATCCATGGACTGCAAGATGGGAGTAGATGTGTTAGGTGATATCTAGAGTTCACTCAGATTAAATAAACCATTGTGAAAATATACCAGGACTTGTGGTTATGGCAGACAGCTCACTTCTCACATGCGAGTGAGTCACATAGCAGGTTTGTTTTCTTCCTGTTCATTTACCTCTCATTTATCACTGGTAGTGGGTAAATAGTAAAACGGGTTTCTCAGAGTGTTATCTTCACAAAGGCCACTGAAACACTTCCTCTGGAGAGTGCTGGTTTGAGACAATTGGGGCTAGAGTGGGAGGAAGTGTCCTACTTGATTTTTTTTTAGTGAAAAATGGAGATTCGGTGGCACTAAACTGTGAGTTAATTTCATTCTCTGTTGTAGGAAGGAAAAATAAGAAGTCAGAACAAAAAGATTTGGTGGTTTCCAAATTAGATGAATGGATTCTCCAATGTGAAGAGACAATTCATGTCACATATTATTTTTCATTTCTTGTTTGAATTCTTGAACTGGAAAAGAAATTATTTTAGCTGTTTTTTTCTTCATTTCATCAGATACTTGAGAAAGACTTTTCAGATCAAGACAGTATTTTATCTTTATATTTAATTTGGAAGTGGCAGGAAACTGAAATACCCATCACTCCAGCAGACCAGATAAGAGTTCAAATTTTGTAGTTCCATGGAGCTCCCACTCCTTATCCCAGGAGTCCCCAGCCCTCTGTACAGCTGTTGGGGAGGACAGAATAAGCACCTGGCCAGTGCATTGAAAAGTGAGTGTCTGGTGCCCTCTATGGGTCCATACAAAACCATGGGTCTGAGTCTGGCCCCTGTGTTTCGGCTTCGTGCCTGAAAACTAGATTCAGGAGATTGTGAAATGAGCAGTTCACCTCTCTAACCAAGAAAACATCGAGGAATAACTTGCAAGTTCTTTTTGAAACAAAATTTGAAATGGACCTTTAAAAAGCTACCTCCTGTCCCAAAAAGCAGGAGCATGACTTTTTGGGAAGACAGGAACTAAACTGCACTTGAAGGTGAAAAATCTCTATACCTACATACCTAAGATGGCTTAATTTACTCAGCTGGGGTAGTACTAGTGACAAAGTTGACTTTTGGAATAGCCTCTGCCCAGAGGCAGCCTTTCTTATTTAGTAACTGGAGTCAATGTGTCTAAGCTGGCTGAAGTGTCACTAGCCCCCAAGAGATGCTTCAACCTGATGGTTTAGGAACAGCTTCACTTTCAGTAAAATGCTCACAGTGGAGGGAGCTCAGAGGTGTGGTCTGCTGAGGGACTCCAAGGGCTTTTCTCCAAACCAATATACAAAGGTGCCAGAAATAACATGGAGTTCTGGCTGGGATGAGAGAAATTTTTGGTACTGAGAATTCCTGTGCAGTGCTGATAAATCCTACTTACCTTTCCCTGCTTCCCTACACTGATGTGGCTTGTTACAAATCTCATCTCTCCCACCCCTTGTTTCTCATTTATTTCCTCCAGTGAATATGAAGCTGGCATGGGAAACTGGATTGAGAGACTTGAAAACTCAAGGTCTCCATGCTCAGACCTGGCAAAGCCCAAATTATGAGCAAGTCTAAAATATCTCTCTTCAGCTTTTGAGTTGTGCTCAAAGAAGTCTCTCAGAGATGATCTCACAGTCTTGCTCAGGGTGTGTGGTATCCAGACTCTTCCAAAATGCGGGTAGCGACAGGATAATATATAGGATGACAAGGTCTGAGTCTGGAGCTGAGCTCCAGCAGAAGAAGGAGCAAGACAGCAATGGTGGTGAGACCAGAGTCCCTGGTAGACAGATTGTTTCCAGAGTGGCTGCTGCTTCCTGAGTGAGTTTTAGTGAACCTGACTGCTGCACCCTGCATCTCAGAGCAGTGTGACCCAAATCCCCAAACTCTTGATGGCATCTAAGCTCTGTCAGCATGTGGCAATACTGTTGAATTTCTGTGGTCACAGCCCATCTCCATGTTGCCAGCAGCAACTTCCCATCATCCTGTGCTGTGCCAGCACCAGTCCTGAATGGAAGAGATTGTATATTCACCTAGAATTGAATTTTTTTTCTTGAACAGAAAGCAAGAGAGGTACATATAGAGCCAAACTTACAGGGCCTGATTGATTTGAAAAGAGAGGGAAGGAAAAAAAAGTTTTCGGTGCGGTTTACCTTGTAAAGTATGTGTTTCCCTGCTGGTGAGGTATGTATATGAGTTTCCCTCCAATTCAAAGCAAGCTCTGTTCATCTCTTAAGCTCCTATGTTGCCAGGATGGGCACTTTATGAGGGAGCAATCCATTCTGTGAGTGGGTGCACGGAAGAGTGAGGTTGCAACATGCAGCCGACCAGAGGCATTTTCCTGCCACAGGTTATTGGGTCAGATGGTGTGGCTTATTGCTAGGAGAATCCTTAATGCCAGAAATGGTTTGCAAAGAATTTAATCAGATCCTTTGCCTGTCACTGACTGATGGATCTCATCTTGCGTTGACCTGAATCATATGAGAATTCACCACTTTCCTTGGTAGTTTGTCCTGAAATTAATCATCTTCTCTGTTCAAAATGTGTCTTTTATTTCTCAGTTTCTGGCTCTGCCTTTCAGACACAGTCTGTAGCTATGCTTTTCTCTGATAGCTGAAAGAGTCCTTTCATCTACGATGTTTTCACTTGGTGAAAATATTTTTATTTCTAATCAACTTGTCTCTATCCATTTTGATAACCAATCTAGCTCTAAATTAATTGTTAAGAAGGTTTTTGTACGTCCCCTTACTTCTAGTATTGTGGGTTTTTTACCCCCAAAACCCCTCTCCAAACTTGGTAAGTATTTTAGTTATTCACACAAGAACTGGTCTTGGTACTGCATCAAGACTACACAAAGAGGGAAGGAAATCACCTGCCTACATGCCTTTCTGTTCCTCTCTTGATCTAGTCAAGTAAAAGTAATGTATTTAGTTCCTTTTTGTTTTGTCATTGCATGCTCTCTAGAGTCTCCTGCAGATGTCAAATAACTAAGCTTTGCCTAAAATATGCCTTTATCAATATATTCTGCCAGCTTGTATGCAGAATATTGTATGAGTACAATCAAATACATACTCAGATTTTATACATTACATTTACCAATCATCTATCCAACTGGTATCAGGTTTGCATATCAAACTATTTTCCATAAAACTTTCTTGATTGGCATTAGTTTTATTTTCAGCTCTCCATTCTTTCTTTGGTTTTCAGCTGAATCTTCTATCAGCTTTTCCATTTTTTTATTGCCTGTCCTGGTTTCAGGCTCCATGGATTAAAATCAGCAGGCTAAAAATTCTTTGTCGTTCTGAAACTCACCCTGTATTCACCATGTGTCAGTCCTCTTGAATTTCTCAGCTTTTTAGGACGTGCTAATCATCTACTGAAATTTGGCTAAGTCTCTGGGAGTTCAGATGTTCACATTGACCAGGCTGAGTAAGGCGAAACATCCTTTCCATGTTGCTGTCCTCCTTTACAAGTGTTCCAAATCCAGAGCTAAACTACTTGCTGAATATTTTTCTTTTCTCAGTTGTCTCTTATCAGCAATTTTTCACTCTCTTAGGTAACAGACAATCATAGCTGTTAGAATTTCTGTTATTACATTCTAGTTAAGCACTTGTTTTGGGCTTTCACTCTGCCAGCAATAATTTTTCTGGTATCTTATCAGTTACCTGCAGTTCATAGCTTCTAACTGATATTTAATGCTATCTATACCTTCTTTTGGAAAATGGTTTCATGTAGCTTTTACGGTTACTGTCGTCTTTGTGTGTGAGTTCGGCTTTCAGCCAAAGCTGTCCCTGTTCCTTGATTGGAAAATTAGTGGCTTATTAAAATATAAATAAATAAAGAGGAGGAGGTGGTTAATGATGCAAAAGTTGGCTGAAATTGTGATCCCCTTTAAAAATAAATCCTATTCCAAGAAAAATATGCGAAGTCAGGTCAGATAGACCCAGCCTCAAAAACTGTGTTAGGGTAACATGTGAACACACAAAGATAAGAAGTTATTATGCATCCTAGGATGCTCAGGGAATAGCTTAATAAATTTAAGCCTTTGAAGAGAGGCAGTGAAAGGGCAGAGGAAAGCAGCTCAGTCCATCTTCAAATTCACAAAAAAATTTGTATATGTTACAATTGCTTTTCTACTGGACTGTTCTGGGGCTGCCACACTTGAAGTGGATCTTCTTGTCAGAGTAGTTTTTTCTTTTAATAGTTAAAAACATAAGTACAGGTTTATAAAAGTTAATCTTGTCTGGTGAACCTGTGTTTTTTTTGTTTGTTTGTTTGTTTGTTTTTTTAACAGAGTGCTTGGATTTTTGGGGAAATAAATGATCACAGTGTCTTGCAATGAAAACTACTTCGGTAATCAATGCAAGTTTTCTTGGAGAGAGTTCCTGTTGCTGGGCTGAAAATGGTCTCTAAGAGTGTAATGAAAAAACAGACATCTTTAAGATGCAGGGAAGGTGATGTTTTTGGTGGGTCACTGAAGAGATCAGTATAGGTCTAGGTTCTTGACTTGCAGATCTGATTTTAAATGACACAACATTTTCATGAGCATTATGTGTTCTCAGTCATTGAATAAGCTGCAGTCATTAAGTGGGAGATGGGAGACAGCTGATAAAGACAGAGATGACTTACTAGAAAGATAACGCATGAGGGAGAGAAGCAAGCTTGCAAGATTTTAGAGAAAACAACTCTGAAACCAATCTACTTACTAGGAAAAGGAAGCTTATGCAGAAGCAATACTGGTGGAAGCATAGGTGTGTTTCCGGAGAGATCGTTCTGGCACATAAAATGATTCAATGGGATGCAAAAAAGCCCCCACAACTAAAGTTTTGCAACTGCATATGCAAAAGGCATCATCTTACAGGGCAAGGAAGTAATAGCATTTCTGTTGTGGCTGTACCTGTCATGGGGACCAAACACTGAATTCCTTAAACTGACAAACTGGAGACAGTTCAGAGAAAAGCAAGAAAAAAAAAAATTGAACGAGCCAGCTTTGTTGTTTTGCATGACTAATAGCCCACATTGAGTAGCCCAGTGAGGCTACTGTGCATTTACATCAGAGTGAGTGAGACCAGAGTCTGGGGCTTTCCTCTCTGCATGAGCTTTCTTTAGTTCCGTGCTCAGAAGATATTTGTAGGCCCGTTTGACTGTTCCTATCAGTCTTGCACCAATGTTTCAGGGAGTTAAAATCCAGTCCATTTCCCTTTGTCAGCAGTGCTATAGTAACCTCCCCCAAACCCATGGGAAAATAGACACTCCCCATACACAGATCAAGAGTTCATCTCCAGCTGCTGCAGGACACATGAAAGCCTTCACTCACGGCTTGCAAAGGAGCACATATAGTTGCTTTGACCCTTGTTGTCACACCCCCATGGTGGACCTGCTCTGTAGGAGCTGATGAATTACATGCAAATTGTGGGACTTGCTAGAACTAGTAGGATACAATTCCTCTTTGCCAAGTAGCCATCACAGTAAGGAAATTAGCAAAAATTAGAAAAAGCAGCAATGTTTCAACAAAGCTACACTAGAGTCATAGAATCATAGAATCTCCTGAGTTGGAAGGGACCCACAAGGATCATCAAGTCCAACTCCTGCAACAATTGAAGAAGTACCCTCTGTACAAGTCTTACTACATGAGTCATGGCAGTGGAATAAGCCATTTGAGGAGCAAAATGGTGCTTGAAGTGCAAAAGGGAGGTGGATCCCATAGAAGCACAGCATGCTTGAGGATATGTCACAACTTTACAGAAATATGGGCAAGAAAAACTATTTCATAGGAGAGGTTCCTGATAGCATAATGCACTCAGTGGATAGCTGTTTTTGGAAACAAGGGCCGTAAGGAGTAAATGCCATTATGAAATTGCACTATAAGGATCCTGAGTTACTAGCACAGGTTAAAGGATCTCTCCCATCTATTCTGTAAGCCATGCCTTGGCACCATTAAATCTGCAGGTCCCTAAAGAAACTTGGAGTTTGTACTTCCTGCCTGGTGTGCAAGGGCTGAAGAGTAAGTATTGAATGGACTTAACAGTGAGAAAGAAGACTGTGGTTTATAATCCCCAAGACAGAAAACACTGCAGATGTCTGTCTTACACCTGCTTCCCTGACTTTCTTATACCTTCTTTCCTGTGTCTTGTTTTTCATATTGCACAGTATCATTAGTCTTCTTGGCCGGGGACAGCTTGGATTGTCTTCTGTCCTAGACAAGGTTGTCAGCATTGTGTCCCATGGCTAATGGTCTGCCTTAAGCAGGGGTTGATAGCATTTCTTCAGTCTTTTATCTTTTTACCGTGTCAAGAGTTGGCCATCAGATACAGCTTTGAACTTGCTGTTAACTGACACAGTTTTTCTGAAGAGCGGAGGAGGATTTGGCAATACTTTGAGATCTCAGTTGTGAAGATCTCATCATGTCCTTCTGTACTAGCCAAGACTCAAGGCATTGCATGAAGAATTGACTAGACCGCTTGCCGTGACAGCTATAAATTGTCCTGTCTTTTCAGGCATACAAAAGAGTAATGACAAGTGTGTTGTAGACATTTGCTTTTGTGTGAAGTCGGATGTTGCCTTCATTCCAGACACATTGCATTCATCTCCCCAGGGCTGCCCTGGCTTGTGCTCGGCAGTCTTGCCTTTCCAAGGCAGCACATTGCCAGGGCGGCAGCAGAGTTTCTTTACTGATGTCAGTACTGCATAGTCAACTGCTTTTATGTGCTTGCCACCAAGGCATTTTCTTTTTCTAATGCTGGCATTTGGCCTACCTAAGCAACTAGGAATGATCAAATATTTTTTAGTGTGTGTACAACCAATGCATAATAGTTAGAAAACAGATTGCAGGCCAGAAGCTCTGTGATATTTTGCCATGGAGAGCCCTAAGAGAATGGTCGTAATGGACCAGTCCACAGTTCCACAAACTCAGGATACTATTCCCAGTCGTGGCTGAGAGTAGGAATTAGCAAAGGATATGCGAAAATGGTAAGTCCATACTACAGCTCTCACTAATGCATTCCTGACCTTTAACTGTTATCATTTTGAACTTGCTAAGGCAGGCACAAGCTGGTAACAACCTCAGTGGATTTCTCTTCCATGAACTTGTTTGCTCTCCCCTTGAGTCTGTGTAAATTCCTAGTACCTACAATGACTTGTATCCAAGGATTTAATGGCTTGTCTATCTGGTGTTTGTAGAGGTACCTTTCTCTGTCATTTTCTTTGCTCCTAATAATGACATTTGCTGTCCTTTTGGTGTTTGTGGTGTTGTACTCCACTGAGTAGCAAGTCAGGCTGACACACCAATTATGCGCACCTGCAGAGGTCTACTCTGAGGTATCAATATTTACCTCCCAGCTCATCCACCTAGTAGAAAAGATTACTGACTTCATGTTTGTTAATTGAGATTTGCTGACTATAATGTTCTGCAAGAAACTTGTGTAGCATTCTTCTAGTGACCACAGTCATATTTTCTAATTCTCAGATCTGAGATATTCCTCAGATATTTCATGGCTTAGTGGTGACTTGGCAGTGCTGGGTTAACTATTAGGCTCAATGGTCTTAAAGGTCTTTTCCAACCCAAGCAGTTCTATGATTCTATATTAGCATTGCCACCTTGGCTGATTCTCTATGCAGTGTGCATACCATTGTCCTGAAAGGAAATAAATCTGAAGTGTTCCTCAGGATTGTGCTGAAATACCAGAAAGACAACTATACAGAGTACTGCAAAGGGCATTGTTTGCTTGTGTGTTTGCTTGTTTTTCGTAATGTGAGCACATGTAATTCTTTCTCAAATGAACAAGGGCAAATGAATAGGAAATGTGCATATTGTATTAAGTATTTCCTTAGTTGAAGCAGCATTTATAGCAAGGGATGTGAGTTATAAGTACTATGCTGTTTTCAGAAGGAAATTTTCACTAGCCGTTTGCTGAATCGGTTTCCTGACTTACCTTTAAAGAAACTGGAGAACACCAGATCTTTACCTTGGCTATGTGGGTGCTGGTGGATCTCTGCCAAGCTATATCAGCTTGTAATCCAGGCCAACTCTTTTTATCTTTAGTTATGACTTACTCATGTACTTGAATGAATAGATCAATCTAGAAACATGGCTTTTTCAAGAAGAAAAAAGAAGCAATGGAAGCAGTAGGAGGACTGACATCTCCAAATTTTGTCAAATGACAATGAAGATATGTCTGTCATGGAAACATAGCTTGCTTGAATCTAACTGAAAATGTCTGCTGATAACCTAGTTGTGGGTTATGGAATTCAGTCCAAGGTACATGAACAATTTTACTGACTTTCACAATCACAGTGTGGCTGTACTCTTTGTGTGCAATATGTCCTTGTAATTTTTCTACAAAGAAATAATTCATTTAATCTTCTTCATAGGCAGAATCCTCATGGTTTGCTCAAATGTCATCTTCAGTTCTGAAGATTTTATTTGTTCGATCAGCTGGATTGCTCCTAGCAGTGTAACGTTTGAAATCTGAGCTGTATTGTGATAAGCATATGATGTCACTTTTCTTCCCTGATTAAAGGACTGTAATTCTCAAGATTTGATTTCTGGAGTGCATAATGCATTTAAAATTCACTTTTAAGGTCAAAGTCTTAGCTGGTATAAATTGATGAGGCTATGTTTTCTTAAATACATAATAGACAGCCAGGATATACCAGATAAATATGACACTGTCAACTAAAATAACAATAGTTCTGTGAGTTTTAGGCATCCTTTCAATCCACAACTCTAGTCCAACATTTTACTGTGATTTTTTCGAAACCATATGGGTTTCATTTTCTTCTCACATGTACTGCTTACATACAGATGCAACACCATTGAGTTCAATGGAGCTATGTTTTGATTTAAACAGGTGTCAGATCTCAGTCTAGCAAAGCACTTAAGCACGTGCTTAACTTGAAAGCAGGAATGTGCTAATGCAACTTCTTATTCTGACCTTGAAAACATTCACTATCTGCTTGAATGCTTACTATAGTAAATGAGAATGAGGAAAATAATGACTTTGTTTCAGCCACTCAAGAAATCAAATACTTGCTCTAAAATCATTGCCGTTGATCCACAAGGTAAACTGTTCTCTCACAAAATAGTAGTAATATTTGGGGTTAATATAAACTGGTTTATATCAATTTTTTAACAAAAATTCAGGAAGGAGGGAATAGACTCAACCTGAGCAATTCTTTGAGTGATGTGTTTCACCTTTTTTTTGTCTTTTGAAAATGACACTTCAATTTGAATTTAGGGTTTGAATTTTTCCTCTCTGGCAAATTAATTTACTCTGTGCTACCACGAATGACAGATTGTCATGGTAAGATTTTAAACTTAGCAGCTAGAAAAGAGTACTACTGATATGAGTTCTCTTCTGAGCATCTCCAGAAAATTCAGATATACCTAGCTAAAACTTGCATTTTGTTGGGAATTTATAAATTAACCATGCAAATTATATCTTCCTTTTAGTAAATGCAGGAGTTTCCTAAGTGTAGGGTGCAGGCTAAATGTATTTGGTGATTTAGTCTTTATATACCATCAGCAAAAGCTCTGTGCCAACATAAACACAGAATATTGAATAGATATAAAATACAGTAACTACACATATTCATAAAGCTTAGTTGAATACTAATGTCAAATTCAGAACTGAGGTGGATCTTCTTGACTTATCAGTCAGGAGATATATTAGACGGTTAGAAAATTCTTACCTTCTCTTTTTTCTAGAAAATATGCTTAAAGATAAAAAAAAAAATCCTAAAAAATGCTTTTAATGCATCTAAAATGTAAACAATATTTTTATGTTTTTTTTTTTTTTAAATTTATGGAGTTCCTCTGTGGATAAAGATGAAATGGCCTAAGTTTGTCATCTTTTAAGGGGTTAAGGTTGAGTACAAGCTAGTAAGACTAGTCTGATGTTCTACAAGGCCCTCTCTCCATGAAGATCAGCTTTCTCAGTTGTCTCTACCCCCTGGCAAGCTGCTTTGCTCCTTGATCCTTGTTCTGTTCCAGGGTCTTCCTTGCCCAAACAGTCACACTGCATACATATTAGCTTGCATCCAGATCTACAGCCAGAAGGATCTGAGTGGCATCCTTCTTGAAGAGAGCCAGACAAGCAATAAAGTCTAGTTTGTTTAAGTGCCATGCTCTGCACTGGTGGGAGACATTTGTACCAACAGCTTTATGATTGTATCGACAGGGAGGATAAATTCTCCAAATTCTTAATTTATCGTGACTTAGGCTGCCTTATTTCTTGAGATTTTCCAAACATCTTTTTGCTGTGAAAGGTATCTAAGACAATGTTCAGGGATCCTTCTTTCAAACCAGTAGCTGGTAGGCACTGGCATTTACATGTGCAAATCCTCTTTGTGCAGAAACACAAGGATTTCTACATGTGAAAACAGATAAAGGAATATCAAATTGTCTGCAAATCCCTTTTTTGGTTGGTCTGGTGCCAGCTATTATACTGCACTGAGCAATACTTCAAGCAATTCAACAGCTTAGGCTGAACCCATGAAGCTGGACAATATAAAATACATGTTCAAAGTTTTGATAAAAGTGTTAGAAGCATGTTCACTTCTCTAGTTTATAATCAGAAACTTCCTAACATTCCTCTGCCAGTTTATATTCCTGACTGTAAATCTATAGAGAAAGAATAATGAAAGCACCTGCTCTCGAAGGGGAAGGATAGCTTCAAATCATGAGCATCATTATAGTTTCACCCTGAGTTCTGTGGGTGAGGAAGCTCCTAGTGCCTGATGGCATTTGAGTGTGAGATGAAATATAACAAAGGAGGACAGTTCACATGACTCAAACACTTCACCACATTTAGGGAGCTTGTTTACATACGTTCTGTCTTTAGTTGCTGAAGAGAAAGGAATTAGAGAAAGCAATTATTTAAATATTTAACGTTGCTTACCAGAACTCTCTCCTAGGAGGATAAGAAGGGAGACTGCAGAACTTCTGCTTTAAGGAGTACCATTTGCTAATGGGCATATTCCCGGCAGTTAAAAAGGCTCTGCCAAATTACTAATGTAAAGCCTTTCTGCTTCACTGTGACAAGTGTATTTTTGAGCTGCTAATCAGGGGGTAGAGAATAGATGCCAGACAGTCACTGCCACACTGCAGGAAACAAGTTTGATGTGTTCTTGCAACAGGACAACCTGACACAATACTAACCCCTGTGCTCCACAGACTGGGGAGCAGTCTCCAGGTGGCAGTCAATATGTGGGCACAGTAGCAACTACAAGCATCATTACAAGTCTCAGCATAGACTTTTTTCTCAAGTCCTGTGAACACAGTCATGCTCATCTGGCCTCAGAAGACCTCTTCTTTTACATTGGTAATTCAGATCACAGGAGATGTGAAAGGAGTGGATATTGTATTTATGTAGTTCAGGTACAGTCACAAGGGGGGATGGTTATTTTACTGCAATCCTTGCTTAATGAACATCTGCCAACACGATCTGCCCTTGGTTCCATCTTTTATAGTCCAAATGAGACAACACAAGGCATATTTTCAGGGGTGGCTTGATGCTGTTAGCACCTTTGGTACCTTCTGGTTGGTTTCTGCAAGCCTTGACTTGTTGGCAATCCCCTGGTGCCTGCCTTTTACCTTTGGTCTCTCCCATAATAAAGGCAATAAGACAGCTCCATATGCCAGGCATTAACCTGGGAACCTAACCTGAGGAAAACATGTCCCATTTGTGCAGTTCAGTGTAACAGGAAAACATCTGTCCATCATGTCACTCAAGATAAGGTGATTTGTGAATCTGCTTAGCTCAGGTGGGTTCAATTTTTGATCTTGGAAGGAATGCAAACCAGAGAAAGCTGTCTGGATGCTATGCTGTCCAGCCCACAGAGCATGCACTGAGCAACTGGCTGCTGGAGAGATCCTGTCTCCTGGATGCTTTCTGGAACTGCTCTGAGATTCTCAGCCCCTTCCCACCCTCTTCTCATCACTAACAATAACCAGATACCTTTGTTTCCCTGCAGTATCTAAAAGAAGAGACCTCAATTAAACTGAATGTTTCCTATTACTTAGGCTGACATGGAAGTTTCTATTGTTTCAACCTCATCATGATTCGTCTGTGCAGTATTTTGTTCTTATCAACCTTGTTAGCTTTTGAAAAACTTTTGTTATTCCTGTAATAGTACTTTGGTTTAAGGGAAGCTGTATGGAAAAAAAAACAACCTCAGAGTAAATATAGTTCCAACCTCAGCCTCACACATGGCAACCAGACAGACATGAATTTCTGCCATATACTGTTGATGGCCAGAAGACCTCGCAGGTGAAATTTTCAAGTGCACAGTGCTTCCTGCTTTGGCCTGACAGCTTCTGTGGAAGCCAATGATAGTTTTATCACTGACTTCATGCCAGCAGAGTTAGGCAGTTCTGTGGAACAGCACAGGTTGATAATCTCAAAATGTGTGTTTCTGGACTGCAGTTGATAGTGAAGCACTTGCTTTCTTTCAAGTCCTGACCCAGGGTTTCTTGAAGAGCAACAGAAATACAAGGAGGGAAAGGGAATTGTGGTGTTGCTGGGGGCAGCCAAATATCTCCTCTAGAGGATACACATTAGGTCTGAGATGTGCTGGGGGCTCACTATGAAGGGCTGCTGAGAGGTAGAAGCA
This sequence comes from Bucco capensis, assembly GCA_013396975.1. Classification (NCBI taxonomy): domain Eukaryota; kingdom Metazoa; phylum Chordata; class Aves; order Piciformes; family Bucconidae; genus Bucco; species Bucco capensis. Next base: position 671,455 of record VWZO01000732.1, read on the forward strand.
AGAATAAATATGTCTGCAACTGTACATGAAATCTGAATTTCTCTACCCAGAAAGAAGTACTTAAAACAGGAACCTGTAACTCTCAGCACCCTAATTCTTCTAGAGACAACTTTTCTTCAACTGATTAGTGACCTGGCTTGCCATGGTGTAAAGGAGATAAGTGTAAGAGGAGTACAGACTACAACATGTATGATTTTAGAAATTTTAAATGTCAAGCTGCTTAGGCAATCAACAAGACAAAATGATGTGGAAGAAATGTACCCAAAGTCTATTCCTGTTGAAGACACATCTCAAAATAAAGACAAACAAGAAATAGAAATTACTAAATTTTTACTAGTTCTCTAATTTAGTTCAGCCTTCCTCCAGGCACAGCCAGGTAGTAAAAAGGGATAGGCTTATACTTTCAGAGTAATAAAATCTTCCATTTAATTAATCTTCTTTAGTAAGAATATATGTACAAGTCCTCAGCCTGTTTTACATACTGAGGTACTCAAAACATCCTTGTTCATTCACAGTTGGCATCAAAAAAAAGGGAGGTGAAAATAAAGCAGAAAAGCACAGCTCGGAGGGTAAGAGTGGCAGAATATGGAAATGAAGAAGAAATACAGGAGTACTGCATCTCTGACAAGAGGGTGGGAAAATAGGAAATCTTGGAAAATACCACCTGAAGCAAAATCTTTCAGGGCGAGGGAAGGGCAAGAATAATCTCTTCCCCTTTTTCACCTACATATCTTGAATCCTTTGCAGAAAGAGTAACTGTAACAAGGAGAGAAGACAGTGTTAGATTAAATGGACAGTGACTTCTTCTGCCTTACATGGGCCAGGACTAGAGTCATTTGCTCCAAAAGCGAAGTCAGGTATGAAGTCAACCTCACTCTCAGGCTAAACAGCCACTGGAAAGCCTTAGAGACACTGTTCTGAATGGCAGCTCCTTGCATTAAGGAGCTGTTTATGCAGGCTTGCGCAGGCTCAGATTACCAGCAGAAGTTGCAAGGAAGAAGGGAATTTGGCCAAAATTTCCCACTCTTCATACTAGGCAGAGCAACTCAGGAAGCCAAACCCACTAGCAAAACAGCCATGCCTCCAAGCATCCTGTGTACCTCTGTAGCCAGAAGCACTGAGCACAGAGAACTTGGGTATATTCCTTCTTCTGGGGTCAAGGAACCAGGTCCAGCCAAATATCTCTTTTTATCACCAAGTGAAAAATTTATGGAGATCTAGAGTTTGTCTTCTTTGTGTCTCACTGTGTGAAACATCACGAAATCTCAGTGCCCAATTGATGGCACATAAAAGCTGATTGTAGTCCATGTTCAACAGATTACTCACCAGGCATGTTTTAATGGGAGTGAGCCAAGAAGCTGGGTGAACACACAAAGTCCCTGGTAGGCATCGGTAACTGTGGCTTTGGAGCAAAATATCCTAAGAGACAACACCCCTGAAGCCGCAGCTCTGTCTGCCTCCATTCCCACCCAATCTCTTTTTTTTTTTCAACATGACAGAATCTTCTTTCTTACAGGAACACTCCATATCTGAGTTCCAGTTAACAGTTGCGTTCAGGATATAGAAGTAATATGTTTGGCCCCTCTCAGTTTAGCCTCACTCAACTGTATTTGCAATTGTAATCATCATTGCTCCTTTGTAAAGCTGTGCTGACAATTTTTTATTAGGGCAGATTTTTCTGACAAATCCCAATCCTATTGTTAATTAGTCTTCAGTATCTGCTCCAATGCTAAAGCATTGGACCATGGCTGTCATAATTCCTTGATGAACGAGAAAAGGAGTTTTGGTTTTGTTCCACTGTCTGCAAATGACAGGATTTTCCAGAAAAAGCTCAAATTTGCTGACCTGAAAGGACAAAAAAACCCACAAACCCCCAGTATCTTCAGCTATAGACAGCTGTCTTCCCTATGGTGTTCCTTTCTGAAAGCTGCAACTCAAAACTCACCCACACAGAAGCAATACTGTAACACCCACTCATAAAGATTGAATTGCTTTTGCAGCCTCCAGGTTTCAGGCTGCTCTAGAAGTCTACAATACTCTCTGGCATAGCTTTCACCCATCAAGGTGAAGATCAGTCCTTTTCAAGCACTAGGAATTGATATCTTGGCATCACACTCCAGAACATGAACTTTGAGGTCTTGTGCATGGAGAGATGTAGTGGAAGACCATGTAGGTCAGTGATTTTCAGCCTGTGAAGCAGGCTCCTAAAAATGGGGCAAAAAGTGAGTTTTCTAAACATTCTTCATCATTACTAGAAAATTTTTCAAGATCCTCGAACAGAAAAATGTTGAAAGCTTCTTTTCTAATATAATGGAAATAATGAATATCTCTGTCCCTGTTCCTACCAAGCCAGAACAGAACTTATTCTACAGCAACTTGGGGCAGCAGCACCAATCCCATGGTGTAATGTTTGCTGTTTACCTGCAGATCAGAGAACACCAAGTACTATTTGCAGAGGTATCAACCTGCTAAAGAATGTTCTTTCCTCAACACATGCTAACACCACTGAATACTGAAGCCTGAAACCTGCCCACAACATGTAGAGTGTGAAGCATGTTGTCCCAGGGTAATTCTGATCTTTGGCTGCCTTCAGGGGGTGTTGTGAAAGGGAATTATTCTCACTTTTCCTCCAAATGGGCTCCCCACCCATGCTCCTAACTGACAGCTCAACTCGAAAGTGTTCACCCTCAGGAAACTATTAAAGTGATGAGCATTCTTGTGGTTTGTGCATCAATACAAAAATGTTTTGTTTCAAACAGAAAAAAATGCTGCGGTAATTTTCATAATCACTTTTTCCTCCTCTTATATAAACTTGGGCAGAATCCCAACGAAGGTGGTTGACTGTGTTGAATAATTAAAGGATAGATCTTTCTCAGTGTGACATATTTGTGAACATTGTGTAAATATGCATTTAGGCAGTAGAAGGATTATGCCTCACAGCATAGTCAAATACATGGACAGCTGCTTTAGGATAAGGCCCAGCTCAGCCAAAACGAGTGCTAGAATTCAACGCAAAACAGTTTTTGTCTGGGCTTTACCAATGTCAAACACAGCTGTGGCATTTTGTTGAAATCTCCCTGGAACCAAAGTTATCTCACCTCATCAGAAGCCTGTGTGTAGTGTCTGCTTTCCCAAGCTTTTTCTAGGGGAATAAGAAAACATCAAGGTCAAGCTGAACAACTGGGAACTTCTCCCAAGAGGAGAGGAGTTAGGAAAATGTTTAAGAATGTATTCAATTGTATTTGAAGGCTGGCAGTGGCATGGAGCCAGGGACAGGATGCTCTGTGAGAGGGAAAAGATAGTCCTTTCACCAAGCACACTTGGCTTAAAAAAAACTGATTCCAAATTAGACCTCTTTCATCTGAGAAATGAGCTGGGCAGCTCCCAGGAACATCCTTGGAAGACTTCCACCTACCTCTGAGCCGTGACCAGGTCAGAGAAAGTGAATGTCTTTCCTTATTAGTCAGTACCTCACTCTCACTCCTACACCCTCAATCTCTCTGTGGCCATTTTTTTCCTTTTTTTTCTGTTAAAAGGTGAATTGTCTTTGAGTCTGGACCAAGATGAGTTCAGATGATCGCTGAGAGGGCTTCTAAAAGTGTTAGACTGGCAGGTACAACAATCACAGACAGACTGAAAATTAGTAACTTGACCTACAAGTTTTCAGAAGCTTCCTATGGCTTCATTTTTCCCTTCTGTCTTTCTTATTGGTCAGCCCTTTTCCTCTCCCACTTGCAAATATAGCGCTCTGCTCTGTCCATGTATGTCTGAACTGTTCTCCAGCGATTCAGAAGTGGATTGGAGGTGCTGCTTGGGAGTAAAGTTGTTGAGTGGGAATGGTGTGCAACACAGACTCTGAATATTGTCCACATATTGGCTGTTGATCTTTGCTTTCCTTCTCCTTCTCTTGATGTATAGACCCTGCAGGTGCTGGCACAGAGCTGGCACCAAGATGCCATTGGAGTAAATGATCCACTACTGACACCACATAGTGAGAGTGATACCCCAGCGGTGAGGTAGGCACTGCCAAGGAGATCTGGCTGACATGAGAACTGGAGAAGATGTTTTTTGTGGAAATAAAATCTCCTGGCAGAAGTTTGTGATTCCTGCAGAGGCTGATCAAAGCATAATTTGGGTGATATATAATGAAAGGCAGGACCACATCTATCTTGCCCTGTCCTCGTGCACACTGGCTAACTCTTCCAAGGACTTCTGGGGAAAGGATGAGACAGTGTAGTGGTGTGCTTTTCTAGTAATGTGTAATCTTATTTATGTTTTGAGGTTGAAGTGTGAGTGGGTAGCAAGTCCACATGAAATCTTTCTGTGTTGCTTTGCTCTTTTCAGTGCCAAGCTTCCTTCTTTGATTAGGGAAAGAAAATATTTAAGATGTTTCATGGTCAGGACTGACATTGGGGATAAGCAGTTGAACCACAAGACTGTAAAGCTAGACAAGTACATCTGCATCATAAGAGTGGACAAAAGAGGCCCCGAGATTCAGTGGCTCACTCGGACTAAAGTCTTAAAAGAGAAGAGACTTAAAAATCAGACAGAACCCTACAGCAAGGTCACCTAAAATGTCATGTGAATGCCCAGCATTCACAGGCAGATACCATGAAATATTAAAACAGAAAGAAATACTATCAAGATGATTATGGAGCCGTTGTTGTGCTTAACCAATTAATACTTAGCAATCCACAGCTTGCGTCAAACTTAGAAGTGTTTTGCAATGTCAGGAATCATTTGTTGATGTCTGTTTTTTGTTTTAATTGGAGAAATTTAGTCCTTTAATAATGTATGCAAATTTGATCTGGTCTGTAAGTCACATCCTAACTTCACTGAGCCAGTTTAAAAACCTCTGATATAACTTATGTTAATTTATTGTGATAAAACTGACATGCTGTGTGTGGTTTTGGTTTTATTTTTTTTCTTTCTCTTCAAACCAAAGTGCTTCTTAGGAAAGTCTTGCCAGGTAAATTACTGATGTGTGTCTTGCAGTGACAATTTCAGTAATGTTCCAACTCCTGTCTTTTCTGTATTTTCAGTAGGTTAGTCAAAAGATGACTCAAAAGAGGTGGAGTCTGAGATGAAAGAGAACATAAATCAGATTACAAAAGTATATTCAGGGACCCTTCCTTAACTGTTCCAATTCTTTAATATGTTTAACTCCAGGAAGTGACTTGATGGGTAATCCTTAGATCATACTCAGAACCACTAATTTTGCCTGAATCCTGTGTTGAAAAGAGGAATTATCCACTCTAAAACTTTATCCTCATCATCTGACTTGCATTTTAAAAAGTAATTCATCTTTTTCTTACTCTACCTCCAACAAAGGTGTTAGATGTATAGTTTGAGGGGCTGGATAAAGATGACTCATAAAAGAGCAAGAAGCTCTTTTTCTTACTTTGTTTAGTAAGGGGATTTTCTTGACATTCAGCTCACCAATTAAAACTCTACTGTAGCAGAATGTGGTAGGGCTCTGCCATCTCTGTCTTTTAAGATTGGTTTCCTAAGGAAGTGAGAAACATGCCATTACATGCTCCATATGTCTGTTTCTCTCTGTCATCCACTCCCACCCCCCTGCCTGCCCCAATAGTGTTAAAATTTGCTGATTTATTTTAACCACAAGTATAACAGAGGCATGCAGTTTCCAAAAATATCAAGCTGCTAGAAATGTCATGGAAATCAGAGGCTGGGTAATGTGAGACGATTTACAGCACAGGCTTACTCTTGTTAGACAGCAAAGAAATGCAACCTTACACACTCATCTGTAGGCAACCAAGCTCTGCTACTTCTGCTGCTCCTAGAAATACATATTTATTTCTTTAATTCTGAAGAACAACTATACCCAGAGATCACATTTTGATATCATGCATGTGTTTAAAAGTTAACTCAAACCGTTGATGCTTCAATCCGCAGCCAGAGACCAGGAGTGCTAAGACCTCCTCTCAACAGCAATCTAGCCAAATTCCTGGTGGGTGTTTCTTCTTCATTTTTGGCTCCACTATTATGCAGGTTCTCATACAGCTTTTGTCATTCACAAACTTAGACTATTTCTGAGAGAGCCATTTTACTCTGTTGTCTCGTGCTTTGGATAACTAACTTTCCCCAAGAAAAGTTTTCAATGCCTTCTCAGTCAGGGCAGAGGAATTATGCACATTGTATTAGGCTATTTGGCTTACTGGGCCTAGAAGAGCTGCAGAAACTTAGTCTTACATTGCTCAAGTAATTGAGCTGAATTCCAAGATTTCAAAGGAAGTTCTGCCAGCCATGTCTCAGAAAGACACTGGAAGTGGCTTTTGAGTGTTTAATTCAAGATCAGAAACAACCTGGGCTTTTGCTGTCGTGTAGATTTCTGAGATGATTCAGATTTTCTGTGTTAGTTTGAAGCATTCAGAGAAGGGATTTTGTCCAGGCAGATACTGTGACAAAATGGAAAAGAAAAATCATGTTATACCCTATCTAACATTATTGTGTTTCAGGCTTTGTCTCCTTGCAGCTAGTGTACTGCCAAGTTAAACATCATATTTTGTGCCCATACAACAGTGAATTTGTATCTATTCTCCATCAGAAGTGCTGTTTCTGGGAAATGTAGTACTAGGCACCAAGACTGGTAGAATCAAGGTCCTGCTAGGCTTTTTTTCAGCTACACTTCTTCTTCTAAATGTGTCTACTCCAAGGAGTGACTCCTTGTTCCACATAAAGAAAAACAGTTTGCATCCGCAAAGTTCAAAGCTAGGCTTCTCCATAGTAAGTGAGCCTTGCTCAGCGCGTCACAGGACTTTTCTTGGTCCTATCTGAGCTCTCTATAGGTTTGAGACATGAGAAGAATTTATTCATATGCTTATTTCAGGTAGTTTTGCATAGAAAAAGCTGCAGACTGTCATAGCCTGTAACAGTAGCCAAGGTTTTTTTGGCATTAAGGATATGTTTTATGTCATGGGGATTGAAACGAGGGACATGTTTCACTGTGATAGTGTTTAGAGCTGGGCAGCATGCTCCAACCTTCTTGATGGCAGAGGTTGCTGGAATGAGTTCCTTCTGGAGATGCACTGAGATTTCTCTAGTGAGCTAATTCACTTCCAAAGGGATCCCAAGGGAAAGCACCATAGACAACTGAAGAATCAGGCTCTGACAATAAACCAGGGAGCTCAGCTATTTGGCAGTGTAGGTATTCTTATTTTCATTGTTTTCAAACCAAATCTGTTTTTTGTTGTGAATCAGTGGGAGCTAACTCTGGGCATGCCGCTGCTGTTCACAGTAGGGCTGTCTCGTAAGTGCAGTGAGGGGAATTTTAAGTGATCTCCTGCAAGATTATTCAATTAATTGTTAGTAAGGACAGCTGGGTGACTTAGGTCCTCTCAGCAGGGAGCAATGTATGGATGGCTTCATTGTGCTAGTAAGCCAGGCACTTTGCACTGTCCTTGTGGTGGGAGTCTGCAGGGATACTATGACTGTTTTCCAAGACACTACAGAAAATCTTAGGAAATACAAGATTTCCTGCAATAATGCAGGGGATGTACATATAGGACTTTTAGTGAGATCAGAGTGAAACATTCCTTGGGATCTGAACCCAAATCAGATGCCATGATGAAGAGATCTTGATCAATTGCCTCTAAACTTCAGCCTTGAACTGAAGTAGTTATTTGGTCCAAAGTGCACTGGTTCACGAAGGAATTGTACAGGGAGTGTCATAAACACAATCAAGTGGTTGCCACTCATAGCCACAGTAAGGGGACTTCCACACCACGGACTTCTCAGATTCTCATACAATGACCTGCCCTCACTACCCAGTCTTAGATGAGATTGCTCCTGACAGTTGAATTCCCTTTTGATTGAAAGTGCAATGGACTGAATGACCATTAGGAACTTAGGGCTAGAATTAGGATTTAAGACATTAGAATGCTCAGAACTAGCATGACTCAGTGGCACATTCAAATGCAGCTTCATGCCAAACACTTCAGACCTGCTCCATCAGTCCAAGATGTGTCATGTCATAACACAGGGCATGCCCTCATCTTTTATTTGGAGGGATGGGGGTGAAAAAACATACCCTGCTGTCTCAAACAGCAATATGAATGCCATGAAAGCTTACTGAACCCTGATGCTATACATTAAAGCCAGCATAAACCTCGCACAAGAATTCCAGCCTCATGGGAAATATTATATACAAAGATGTTTGAGAACTAGGGCTGAAGGGTTTAGTTTGATGTCTTAATTGGGACCTGATGCACAGCTGCCACTGGGTTTCTTTGCTCCCTAATCCTCATTTCTTTTGCTTGGCAAACACCCTGCAGACAAGCAAGCCTTCAAAAGCTGAAGAAATGTGTTCTAGGTGAAGGTCTAACAGGTTATATCCCAGAAACCTCTGCAGGATATACACAGTTAAACAGACTTTCCCACTGAGCTATCAGCAGTGTAAAGCCAGGCAGAGTTTTGTTTGGATGAGGCACGCATTTCTGTCCCTCTCCTGATCTCCAGGCCCAGGCCAAGAACAGTTGGGTAACTTTTTTTCCTTTTACACAGTCCTGTGACCTGCAGGAGATTTATAGATGCTGTAGGGAAACAGGTGTCAGAATGACCATGGTATATTGGGAAATTCCATTGCACTGAGAGAGTGCAGATCCAGGAGATGGTCAGAGCTGGTCCAGGACTTTGAAGAGAGCACAATCAACCTGAATGCAAACTTCTTTATATCTTCCCCCCCCTCCTTTCTCTTTTTTTCTCAGAAAGCCATGAAATTGATTTGCAGAGTTCTTTATGTCTAAGTGGTGATGATACAGAAAGGAATACAGAGGACCCCTTGTTTTTGCCAATAGTGAAAAATTATTTGCATCATGAATGATCAATAGCTGTTTTGTAAAAGGGTTTTTTTCCAAGGCTGGTTTTCAGTCTTCCTTCAAAATGCTTGCCCTTTCCAGATTGACCACTGAGCCTAGGACCACCTGGATGTCTGAATGATAAATATGGAACGTGGAAATCCACCTCTTCCAAAGTCACTGTGTTTAGGTGCCACATAAGTGCAAAGAGAGACTGTCAGACAGAATAAACCTCCAAAATGGAAAAGCAAAGAAAGAAGTTTAGTGGAAAGATTCTCTGCCTATGAGCTAGACTTATCCTAGAGAGATTCACTGCTTGCATGTTCCACATCTGGCTGCTGTAAAATGTTGGATTTGGTCCGTTTTAGAAGTTGTCATCCTCACATTGTGTATTACTAATTTCCCCAGGAACATTGTTCTGCCTTGACTATTTTGGTTTTACCACTTCCTGAGGTCATATTTTCCCATATGACTTGTGGCCTGGTCTCCTCCAAGTTCCTCAGTGTCAAAATGGAGATCAGAAGCTTGGGCATACATTTCATGTCTGCACAGTACTGTTGGCTTTGTGTTCCCTGGAGCTGTTTTATTCAACCAAGAGGTAGTGATATTTGCTTTTGCTTTTCCTGCTACAAAAAAAATGACCAACCCCAGAATCAGCTTCTTCTCCAAACCAACCAGACTCCTTTATGAAGTCTTAGATAACTCAGCCAGAAAATACCAGCTGGCTCAATCACCTGTGGTTTTCTCTAAATCTAAGTAGTGCTTCTATATTATATCTACAGTAATGTGTCCACCCTCTGTTCTCTATTCATTTGCCTCCTGTTATACTGGGAAAAAGAAATTTAACAAACCCCACTCTCTGATGGACTAAATTTCTTTTTAATGTATTCTTTTAATAAAGTTGCACATAAAAATTTGGGGAAACAATGATGAAATGAGTCCAAAATGTCAAACGATGGAGCAGAAAGAGAAGTTGAGATCCAGCTGTGAAATTCCTCAATGGATCTCCTCTCAGAGGTCTGAGCTGTGCTACTTGCAGCTTCAAGTTAACTCTGCACAGAAAGTTGGCACAAAGAGGAAAAATGTCCCTTTTTCCTGTACTTCTAGCATTTTCCCAGCAGGGACCAGTGGCCAGTAGCCAGGTTTCAAAGAGAACTATGATTGATGGGTGAATATGTAATGGGGAAAGTATCTTGCTGTTTCCTCATGTCTAATTCCCACTGCTTTTGCAGGCTGTATCCCAAAGCACTGCTGGGAATAAATAAATGAACTTCCTTTCTTGGACGTCTTGATGCTTATGAGATGGACAGTTCAATGTGAAATCAGTTCATGCTCATTAAGTTATTTGTTATTTGTATACAAAGGTACATAAGCAGAACTTCACAAATAATCAAAATTAATAAAGACTCATTGTTAATGGGAGAAAACATGGCTTCCAGTGATCAGATCTACGGTGGCTGGAGATGTAAGTCCTACACAGTCCTCCTAATGCCACTGAAAGTAGGCCTTCTTGCATTCCTGTTGTGGCTAGTTCCACAATGAGGTCACTAACATCCTCCTTGCAGAATGCCATGTGGATATTTAAATAGTTTTTGCCAGTGACAGAAAGTCATTTAGATATAAAGAATAGTTGTGTTGCATTTTGCATTTTTTTTTTTTCTGTGTATGTAGTTAAGATTTTTGCTGTGCTGGACAGCATTTCCTACACTGGGTTTTGGAAAAACTACTCTGAATTGTAGGAGCAGACATTTTAGGACTAGAAGGATTGCTTGCAATAAATTGCTTCTAACTTGGAAGAGTGTTTTCAGCATGTGTTTGCATGGTGCCTACCCTACTGGAAGGCTTGTTGTGTGCATCTTCCCCAAGGGATGGCATCAGCATGAATGAGTGAAACGACTGAATATCTGGATGAGTGGTAAAAGATGGAACCCAGAAGTATAGGCATCACACAAGTGAACTCTTTCTTGATGCTCATCTAGAATAGTTTGTTCGGTATTTTTTTGAGGGCAGTTGGTTGATTGGTTCTGTCTTGCAAAAAGGAATAAATTTTGATGACTTTTCCTTTCCATTATTCAAAAAGAAATGTCAAGACCCTATGAATAAGTGAAAAAAATGTACCAGTGGCAGGAAGAGTCTGTTAAGGGTTTTATTCTCCCCATATTCTGATTTCACTGTTTCTGCAGTGATTATTTGACCATGCAATTTCTTTTTAACCTTCAGATTCATTGAGTGCCAATGATGAGCAGTAAAGGAAAAAAAGTCTTCAGATGCCTAGATAGTGTTCTGCAGATGTTATCCATTGTAAGTGATTCTGTCTTGAGGTTAACAACAAAATAATAAAACCCCCAACCTCAGAGAGAGACAGAGAGCTCTTGGGAGTGGTAATGCAGTACAGAGCCTTTCACCCTGAGGTCAGCAGGTCAAACCCATTCCAGATCAGGAGTGACCAGCAGTTACTACATGTCTGCTTTCAGATTCACAGAGAGGGTTTGCCAACTGTTGCTTTTATTAATGGTACCGGAAGACCATTCATGGACCTATATTGCAAAACATACTGATCTATGTCATTCTTCCTAGACAACATAAGAATGGATGCTTTATTAATGTCCAGAAATGTGGACTTATTTACAGTACAAGAGTCATCACAGTTGTCATCATTTGACCTTTTGTGGGCCAGCACAGTAGAAATATCAAAGATGCAATTGACCACAATTAAGAACTTTATTCTCTTACCTCTAGATGTGGCCTCTGGGTTCAGACTCAGAACACTAATAGCTGCCATCACAAAGCTAAGTCACTAAGTCATTCTTCATGGGTATTTCACTAGAGGTGTTTATCATCAAGAAGTGTCCCAGAATCTTAAACCAGTGCAAATAAAATTGCATACAAATTGAAAGAGCAAATGCAATAAATGGATTGCAAGAGAAAAGCAAGGAATAGCAATTTAAGAAAGAAAAATCTGAAAATGCAAGAAAAAATCAACAGTCTCTGTAAGTGCTGACACACACACTCACCTTCCACAAGAAACATAGCTGCAGGCGGTACATGAGACATGTGGAAGGACTACTGCATGAAGTCAAAGAAAATCTAAGCTTCTTTTCCTCTGCCATAAATCATAGCACATGGGGTTTTTTTCAAGGCAAGGTGAAAGACTGATTTTTGCACAGTGTAGGGCTGCATATATTAGCTTCTGATTTTCAAGGAAATGGCACCATTTCTCAATTATATGACATGCATTATGTTGTCAGTTTCAACATGTGCAGTAATACCTAAACAGTCTCCATCCTGTAACCCCGTTGTCTTCTCTGTGCTCCATCCCTTCTCCCTGATTGCTGTTTTTCAAGCAATTTCTCCTAAACAGCTTTCCTTCTTCCTTCTTAACTGAAATTTGAGGCTATGAAATGTATTAACTTCTCTGAGGCAGCAGATGAATGAAATCCACCCCCACCCTCACTGTGGATTTAGGAGGCCAAATGCTTTCACCTCAGAGTATATCCACACCACACAAAGCAACACTAAATAGCTGTACTCAGGGTGTCATTGGCATTCTAATAAGTGGTATAACTGGATCACACTAATTAATCCATCTAGAAGCTAAGCATGATGTCGACTTTGCATCATAGCAAAATCTGGTTTTGGGGATTGAGCATTGCTCATTACCTATGGGAAACAATACAGAAGAATAAGGGATAATGAGTCTGGAAGAACAGAAAATAAAATGAGTAACTGTAGAGGAGAGGAGATTTTAGGAGGAGAAGAAGTGGGACTGGAAGAGCACAGAGGACATGGAGATCCTAAGCTTCATTAAACCCTGAAAAGGGAAGTCTTTTGGGATTTATGCTGTAAAACCAGTGGTGCTGATGGGCCACACTGTACAATCAGTTCCCTCTTTGTCAATATTACTGTAGAGTCCCAGAACTGTACCAGTGTTGATGTCTTTATAACAACTAATACACTGGTGTTTGTGAGCTCTTCCTATAGCATATCTTACCCAAATATTGAGCACAAAATATCATTTGTTATAACAAGAGAACAATGATGGAATTGCTTTCTAAGGTAATTTTTATTGGAAAGTAAATAGACACCATCTTTCTCCACCTCAAGGGTTAAAGTAATTCCCTTGAAGTATGTGGTGCTCTAACAGTACGGGCCTTGAGTCTATGCCTAAACCACCTGCCTTTATTAATTATTATCATCTATCACATCTGTAAGGATGGTCTCTACAGGCAAACTTTTTGTGTTGGGCACAGACTGATACAATTAATAGGAATCTCCAACCCAAACAGTGGAACTCTCCCAAGTTAATTTCATCCCTTTCTCCACTTCTGCATAAACTCCACTTTAAGCCAAGCTTCACTGTTGCCTGCAGTTTGCATGAGGCAATGATCTGAAACATTTAGAGGCTTCCAAGCAGTTTCATTCCAATCTGTCTTTTTCTGAATCCACATAGAGCTGGTAGCTGGCTGGGCCACAGAGATGGGACAAAAGGTACAAAAAGAATTGTTTTATAGTAATAATTTTCCTAGCTTATCTGAAGTGAATTGGAGTTCTTCAGATCTACTTTTTTCTCCAGATTAGTGAATCAGTCTCTGCTACAAAACTGGGTAGAATCCAGTGTGCTAGCACGGGCTGTGTGAAAGCTGCCCACTCTCTCAAGCTCTGCAAGCCAGTGCTGCCTGTTGAAATCTGGCAGAACCAAGGAGATATGCTCATATGCCCATTCTACTGCTCCAACCTTAGCTTTGCTTATCCTCCCTCCTCCTGCTGCTGAACAGCCAGTTGATTAAAGAGCTTTTTAAATTGTGAATTTAAAGAAACACAGACAAGGTAGAAACAAGATTATGAGGTCACAGAGGTGAAGGGTATTTGACCCCATCTGAGAATGAAGGAAATGTGATTGCAGAATCGATGCAGCCTGTGCTCTGGAGTGGTGACCCTGCCCTGTGAACTGTCAGACACAAGGCTGCCCAAGAGCAGCCTTGTGAAATCATTGCAGCTGATTTCACTTCCCGGCTCTTGGGTGCCAGTGCTAAGATATATGTATTTTCTTACTTTGTGTTGCTCAGCCCCTAGGTTCCCTGATTTCTGATAGAGGGATTCTACGAGCTCTAGTAAATGTGGGAACTAAAATCTCAGCGAGACCTGATTCTTCGTAAATTTTTACTGTAATACGTATTTTATTATTGCTTAGAACTGGATCTGTGCAATGTGGCAATGGTTGTGTTTGGCTGTTGTGTTTGTTCTTTTTCCTGTGAGGCTTGGGAACAGAGCAAGGAATATTTAAATACCCCTCAGCAGGAAAATTTGATCTACTTGGGTGAAAATCCCATGAAAACACTTCTGTTTACACAAAGAGGAGGCCAAGGGTAAGCCTTAATTTGTGTCTCAGCTAATGATGAAATTCATCTGAACTAAGAATTATATGTTAAGTGATGACTACTTACTGTGGTGACTTTCTCCACAGTAGTAAATTCTCCCCTAACTACCCATTGGATTAAGTTTTCCACAAGGAGAATTTTCTCTATTTTCTTTGAAGTTCCACGAGCTCTGCAGAAAGAAGTCTCTCTGCACCAAACATGGAGAAGATATCATTAAAGACATGAAAACTAGCAGGAGTGCTGCAATAAAACTGCATTGCATGGAGATAGACTATGATGCTGCCATGTCTGTTCACTCTTTAAAAGGGAAGATACTGAATTAACTTACTGCCATCATTCCAGTTATGCACTACTCTTCTCACTTTGATTACATTACTCTTCCTTCAGATGGGGGTTAAAGAAATTAATTCTTGATATACTGTAGGAGAGGGAATTTTGTGCTTTAGTTGAGAGCAGGGTGACCTCAAGAGTTCCTTTCCCCACCCAATAAACGTCCTTCTTACGGTGAAAGAAAAATAAGTCTTGGGTGGATCACAAACATTGAAATAGTAAACAACCTCCCAGCTCCTCAGGCTGGGCCCTTGGGAGACTTTTGTGGTTTAAAAACAACAGAACTTCCCAGTTGTAGGTTTTGAGAGAGCATATGTGTTTGTGATGGATTTCTCTGGACAATTGGACATATCTATTCATTTCTGTTCATGAATGGACTCAGCTGGCATATACTGAAAGTATTTCAAGACCGTAAATTAACTATTTTATTGATACAGGTGTCCTTTCCAAAGCTTATCAGCTGTTTAAAAGACTTTCTTGGCTGTGGACTTAAGCAAGCAAAATTATATCCTTCTCTACTGCTCTAGTTTATCTGGTAGTGACAGCTTCATCCTTCCTCACAGCAAACTAGTATACATCCTTTCCTTTGCAAGGAAACTATCCGAGATGGTCTTTTTCATGTCTTCGGGTGACTAGCTCTCCACCCTTCTCCCTTTTCCTGAACAAGTATTTCTTCATACTTAAACTGTGAGTTGTTGTTTCTCTGCTCAACATTGATATTGAGGGACAGGGCTTTTCAACTTGTAAGGATTTCTGATTTATTTCTCTCTCTCTCTCTCTCTCTCCCCCCCAAGATATTTGGCTAAATTGGACCAGAAATCATTCTCCTTTTAATTCTTAATATACCAGAAGTTCCTCAGACCCTGCAAGTGCTCTGGGAAATTATCATTTCTGTAGTTTCTGAGCAAATGGCAGCTGCACTACTAAAAGGAGCATAATTTTACAGGTCTACCATCTGAAGGATTGCCATTAACAGAGGGGCTACAGCCAAGGATCAGCATATCTAAGGTCTCCAGCCACAGCAGAGACCCCAGGAATTTGGGCATATTTCCATTGGAAGCTTGACTTGGAATCAATAAAATTTCATTAAACTCTCACTGTGCTAAATGTAGCATGTAAGGCTCAGTAAAAAAAATTTTGCTGGCTCTCAGAATATTTCCAATACAATTGTCTGTCTCAAACTTACTATTTCTACTGCCTTATTGCACTTCATAGTAAAACCAGTTACTGCAGATAACAGCCATAAACAAAAGGACAGATAAACTATTAGCCGAAGGCCACTGACTACTGCAGTGGACCAAAATAATTCACAAATAACTCTGAAAAATTTATAGCTCAAGCATATTTTACCATAGTTGTCATCTATCTGTTGTAGACTTCTCTGTACTATTTTTTTATGATATATCAGCCTATACCATGTTTCCTTTAGTGATTTTAGTGTTAGAAGGGATTGTGGAATATGCTTTGGGGCATCCCATCACAGTCCCTATTGTTGTCAGAAATCTTAGTTAAACCAATGGAGCCACAAATACTAATAGCGCTTATAGAAGGCTGGAAAACATAAGAAAAAGAACAACACTGGTCTGAATCTAGAGAACATAACAAGGGGAGAGAAAAAGTTGCTTCTTCTCTGAAATCGTTTCCCAAAGTACTTGACTTGATCTATAAGATATAACTTTCATGTTGGTTAACTACATGGTATAATTGCTTGGGATAACACCACCACAAAGCTTTGCTTGATCCGATGACTGGAAGCCACAGCTCGTCAAAACCCGTCTAAAAGTAAAATGCAGAATTTCAGTTGCAGAACTGGAATAATGTACATTGTGAATTGTCTCTAGTTTGCTGTCTGAACTTAAGTATTTATATCCTGTAATATTTTCTTTATTATTTTACAGGTCAGATAGGAATTGTAGTTGTAGTGCAAGAACTAGTGAGTGACATGGGATTTTGGTTTGGCAGGTGCTTTGTAGAAGGGGTAAATTAGAACAGTCTAACAGCTCTAAATTAAAGATTTAGAGTCTATGAAATATTTGCAGCACCCATGTTATGCAATCTTTTCCATGCTTACCTATACCAAAGCCCTGGAAAAATTCAGTCCTAGCATTTCCTTACCTATTTACTTAGAGAAATACCATGATCACACCAAAAGAATGTGATATATACAGGATAAAATAATAAAGAAGGTATAATGCATAAAGAGAAGTTGTAATTAATTTCCCTTTGAGTTTAACTGAAAAAAGCAGTGAATAATTTTATTTTTACTGGTAGATTTTTTTACAAATAGACTTAAAATATTTTTCTTTAGTTTTGTGGCTCCAACAGCTGCAGCTGAAACCAGCAATCAGCAAAGCCCCTTGTTTTTATTGGAGCTGAAGTGGCTTGTTGAAAATGGATTGGATTATGGGGATCAATCAGCAGCAGGTCGAAGATGCAGAGGGAACTCTGCCAATGCAGTGGGCTGCCAGGAGCAGGGAAAATCCTTGGGCTAGTGGCAAGTCCTAATGTGCTGGAAAATCCATTGTTTTACAAAGAGCTTTGGAGATAGGAAGGAGATCGAGTTGCAGAAAAATGTAAAAGTAACAGTAATTCTCTCCCAAATTCTTTTTGTTCCTTTGCACATGACTGAAAGGAAAACAAACTCCATGGAGATGCTGCCCAAGTGTATGTCTAACCAGTGCCAGGAAGTGATCAGAAATAGGGCAGATGTTAATGCATGATCTTCTCTGAGTCACAATTTAGGAAATGGAACATTTCTGAATTTCAATACCAGTCATATTAGAAATTTGAAAGCTGCCATATGGTTCTGTCCTGTGCAGTTCAGGATTCTCTCACAGCAGTGATGATTGCTGTTGCTTTTCATTAAATTAGAGTTGAATAATCTCATCATTGTTCTGGAGAAGGTCAGTTCTCAAAGTATTAAGCCTTGGTTAATGTCAGGATGAGCTGACACCCCTTTGTGTCCCCAGTTACACAGCAGATTTGTTATACAATTTCCTGGGAATATTACTAAATACAATAAAAACAGATTAATTAATAACTTCTGTGTTCAGCTCGTTTAGACTTCAGTGATGGTTCTCTACTTGTCATTTTTGAATTAGCTCCCTCATTCAGTTGGGGCTGTCTCATAACCATCTGAAGTCTCAAACCGCAGATGGCAGAGAGACAGTCATGAATCCAGTCTGGCCTTGTTGACACAGGAATCAGAGTTTCTAGATGAAAGACAGGCATTTGCTGATCTATGTTTATGAGTATTTGGGAATATTGACCTCCAGCTGGATGTTGAATAGAACAGTAGTTCACAATTCCGAGAAATATTTGCAGCGTGTGGTTCATTGTCTTGAACTCTGGTCAGATGGTGAGGTAACACAGATGTTTTCCTCCCAATCATCATTATTAAAACCAGGTAGCTCTGCTAGAAGTGCAGGGGAGGAATGGAACTATCTGATGACAACATCTGTTCCTGTGTCAGTGGCAGGATACGGTTCCCATGAGACTGTGTATCAGATATTAAACTGATACTAGGCTTGAACTCAGCTAAGTGTCTGGCATGAATGGGTTAGGAAATCCACTTCATGAGCAGAGTCTATAGCAATAATAAAAGTTCTCCAAACTTAGAAGCCTAATGAAAATCCATATAACAATCCAAGAAAAGTTGAACAGTGGAAAAAGTGAGGCATTTGAGTATTCTCCCTCTTCCTGTGTTGAGCTCAGGTATGTATGGCTAGGCTTTGCGAATGAAGATCCAGGGAGGGCTNTACCCTTGCTGGGAGTGGCTCTTAGGTGTTGAAGAGCTACAGTTCCCCTCAGAGGAATGTTCTTCTCACCAGCTTGCAAGAGACCAGATTTTACATTGTAAAATCAGGCAGAAAAGAGATTTGTTAATTCTGCTTTGAAATAGCAAATGCTTTGTGAAAGAATTTGGGAAGTAAGTATTTTGGGGACAAATGGAAGTATATCATTCTAAGGAAATCAGCATGTCTGACTTCAGTGCTAACTCTTAAAACCTTGTGGGATGTTAGATTTTAAAAGTATCAAGAAAACATGGTACTTCAAAAGGAATTTTTTTCTCAAACTTGAAGGCTTCCAAACATATCCCTCTCCAGAATAAAGCGCCAGCAAAATGGAAAAGAGTTTTCCTTTGTTTTTTCCCACCAGCTTACTGCTTGTTATTTTATATTTGGGACATAGATGTTAGGCGATTTGGAAAAAGAATGTCTATTTCTAGTTGCTCAGTGGAATGCCTGAAATACTTCTAAATATTTTTGGGCAGTACGATAATATAATGAAATTCAGAGATCTTGGGATAGAAGATATTAAATGGAGGGAATTACTTCTTCTTCATGTAATGTGATTTTTCCAAGGTTGTGCTATCAGTGTTTCTCCCCAAACATAAAACATATAGGAATAGGTAAGAGGGCTATGTTCTGTTACTTGTTAAACTGAGAAAAAACAGAAAATTTTTCTGTTCCAAAATTCTGTGGTAATGCTGCCAGAAAGAAGGGCATTATAAAGAAGCTGTATCTCCTTCTTTTGGAGGACTGTTTCTCAGACCATAGTTCATTTTAACTGCTTAAGAAAGCAGTTAAAATCCCAAATGCACAAGGGCAACGTCTGCAAGAAGGCACACTTCCAAACAGTGAAGTACTTCACAAATCCTCCTATGATACAGTGTAGAAACAGTGAACTTACTTGGTTTTTTTATTGTTGACATTCAAAATGCACTGTGGGCATTAATGGCCATCAGAGAATATACCAGGACCTCACAGGTCAAAGCAAAAATCTCTGCTACCTGGGCTGGCAGAAATGCAGATTTGTTATCCTTAGGTAAGGAGTCAGGAGTTCAAAGCATATTCTATTTTAGGCTCTGAGTGAGCCATTTGTAAGCATGCATGTAAACTGCCAAACCTTATTTACACCTGCTGATGCAAAAGCCTCATGTTCCTGTATCCCATTTAGGAAGCTGTAACCAGTGTATGGGGGTTTCACCAGTTAACATTCCCTTTGCATTACAGACCTAAACTGCTGAACCACAGAGTGATTTAGCCATCCTTCTGCAGGCTATGTAAGTATGTACAGATACTTGTACATACCATTTTAATTTTGCAAACAGATCTAGGTTTATGCTGAGAGATTTAATTTGTGCAGCAAGTCTTCAAATGGAAACATAGCTTGCCTATGTGTGGTAGGATGAATAGCATTTTAGCTGACTCTTCAATAGCTCCCATGACATCCTCTTAAACAATCAGAGGCACAATAAACCAATGATTTAGATGAAGAAGCTTCTTGCTGGAGAAATAGATCTATAGAATTTAATGGAAAAAGTCACTAATTTTTACTCCAGAGTAAAAACTGATGATGTGACTGGAAAGTCAATAGTTCCTAGGTTGGATTCTCAAACATCTGACATGTTCACATGCAAGATACTATCCATCTTTGCTCTGACAAGGACCTTCCTGTCTGTGTTCCTCTCATCTCTCCTAGGAATCAGGTTTGGCTAGCAGGTATCTACCTAACTTACATTTAATATTTGTCTTGCTCCAAAGCAAAATTCAGCTTTGTTTACCAGTGCCTTTCCAAAGAATAAAGACTCTGGAGATTTCATGATGGTGGAGACTTGGTGCAATAATTAAGAGTCTGCCTACTTTTTTTCCTCATCTTTCCCTAGGCAAAGCAAGCTTCTGAGTATTCAAAGACAATGAAAATAAATACAGCTATGTCCATGTCTCTGTACTACTCTCTACTCAGTCCTCCTGCAATTTATCTTGCCAGCTCCCTGGAGCAACTGATGCTTCTCCCATCTGCACAAGCTGTGTGGATTTTCTGGGACTGTTTGGTAATTTGTATCACTTGGCAGTATGCACTGCCCATGTTACCCCAGAAGGATGTAAATCTCTCATACCCTTACCTGAACAACAATGATTTTCGCAGCTACTCTGAACAGAGAAACAGCAACAAAAGACCCAAAGTGTAAATAGCCTTAGCTGGCTGCCTGTGTCTGGGCTAGACCTGACTGCAGCCTTGCTGGGGCACTTGGGGCTTTGCTGAGCCTGAGACTCCTCCATCCTCCTCCCATGCTCTGCCTAGTGCCAATAAGGTAGTTGCTTACTTTGGGATTGCCTCCTCTTTGCAGCAAACCTACATGGCAGATGGGAGGACATCTTTGCGTCCCAAAAAACATGATGCTGCACTTGCGACAGTTGCTAGATGGGAGAACAGCTTTTGCTCTTTGCCCTTTGGGATTTAACAGATGAGTCAGCCAATCTATTTATGGTTTTAGGAGTTCAGCCTAGCATGAATTTGGTTGCTAGATTTCTGTAGAAGCTATGAACACTAACATAGAGAATTTGCATGTTGCTCTGGATCTGGGTGATACTCTACATCTGTACGGAACTCAGAGACCCTGTGTCCTTAGCAGGATTTACTATGTGACAGACTGAAACATGAGAAAAGTAGGTTTTGTGTCTGCCCTGAAAGGCTGTAAGAGAGCTCAAGAGGGGTGATAAACATGCTCAGCTGTGATCTGTATGCTCTCCCTTGCACTTTTGAGTGCTAGTCTGGTTGCAGTAGGGGCTCAGAGCAGCCACAGCTGTGTGAAAGCTGTTGGGTCTGGGCTGTCTCCTTTGAGCCTGTTTTAAAGTACTGAAGGTGTTCAGGTCTTTTCTGGAGAGCTCTACAGCTCAGGCTGCATCCTGAACTCATGGTTGGTGAGAACTGGCTCGAGCCTTTGTTTGCAGATTCTGGATGCACCTCCATGTGTGTCACATTTGTTCTGTTCATCAGGGCTACCCTGGACATTTTTGATATTAAGAGAAAGCTTAGCTCTCCACAGCCTACTGAAGTCCTTGGGAGTTCAGTCCTAGGCAATGCATACTGGTAATTGTTGGGAAAGCCAGTGGAGAAAGGTAGAGCTGGTAATAGAAGCTGGAAAATGGCTTTGCAGCACAGAAGAGTTGTGAGATAAATGGGTGCCTTTAGGGGTCAGTAATAAATAGCGCTCAGCTCTCTATAGTTAGCAAAGCCGTGTGTACAGCCAGGTATCAGCCTATATCTAATACATATTTGGTAAATTGCTTCTGTATTATGGCAGGAAAATCAAGCTAGGGGCACAAAGAAAGCTCTGGTTGAAGTCCCTTTTCACTGTTTTCCATTGAAAAATTAAAGGCATTGGGTTAATAAGGTCAGTGTTGGGATGGTCACACAGGAGCTGAAGATCTGAGGAGTTCAGTTTGCCCTGAACTGAGCATCTCCAGCAGGAATGACAAGACTTTAGTTGCTGTTCCCTGCAAATGAGCTTTGCTGATTCTTTTTCATAGGGCAGCTAAGGGACCTCTGAGGTTCCAGGATTTTACATTTTAAGATGCATGGTTAAACTGCTTACTCATATAAAGCACAAACCTGGCTGGAAAGGAAAACATTGCAATCTATTATTTGTTTTGTTAATTGATTCAGACAGCCAGCAGAGAACTCATGTATGGGGAGAATCAATCTAAATCACTTTTATGAGCAGGGATACTTGGTAGGGAATTTTATTTTTACTGTGCTGCAGTTGGATATGTGGTATCAGGCTTCCTAAATGGACTTAATCTCAAGATTATAGTTCTCAATGGAGTCATTGGGGTCACTTTGTAATTACTCAGCTTTCCACACTTTAAGTGATGAGAAGGGCATGCCTGGGAATGACATTCTTGGACTCATTTCATTATAGGAAAGAGCTTTCCAGAAATAGAGAACGGGCCAGTTTGCAAGGACTAGGGTGGTGAAGTATGACCAAAATAGACATATCCATGCATTTTTAGGAATCCTGGTAGTTATCCCTGGGAACAGTATATATAGGCACTCTGATGGTGTGTTTCTTGTGGATGTATTACTGTGATCTGGTTGGATTAATTACAACTGTAACTTCCTCATTTAAAACCATCCCTGCTAAGTGATGGACAGGAGGGCTAGAACACTAAGCAAATTTTTAGCTGATTGTGATCAGCTAGCCTTGCAATTTATCCCTGGGAAAGGATGCCAGCAAGATAGACTGCACCCAGAAGGAACATCTAGGCTTCATAATCTAACTTTGTTTCTGTTTAACTGGATGAGAAAAAAGCACAGGAACTGAAGGTGGAGGCTGATCTATCAGCCTGCTTCTGTACTGAGTCATTCACTTGGGTGTACACACACCAAGGATAAAGATCTTGAAGAGGGTTTGACCACATTAGTAGAGTTGTTCATCAAAGACTGTTAAAAATGTTTTGTCCAAAGGTAACTTTTGCTTAAGATCATGAACTGCTGCTTATTGAGAGGTTGAAGAGTAGAGGGAAAACTTTACAGTAGTTGCTTTCAACACGGGGTACTGGCTGGTCTCAGGCACAGTCTGAAAATCACTTGGGGTCTTCTGTNGCCTCGTCTAAAAGGCAGTGCACTGGACCAAAGGACCTCTTTCTGTGTCTCAGGATAGCTTCTCATGCCCTTTATGTCTGGCCTTCATAATATTTTCAGGCAGACTTAAGAGGCTGATCTTTTGAAGAATAGAGCATATATAAGTATGCTGCTGCTTGTTTAACAAAGCATTCATATAAGGAAGGAAAAAAATCTCAGTTTATGTGATTGTAATATTTTTTAAGTGAAACTTCTTGGGTGTTGACTTTGAATATTTTCAAATTAAATTTGTCTGTATTGTATGTTAGATTTGATGCCTGAGATCAAATCATTATGAACCTTCACAACAAAGTTATGTATATGTAATATTTAGGTAACTTATATAAAATAATTAAATGTATTAATAGAAGTTTATCTGTTAGTACATATTAAAACATAAAATATATGTTAAGAATATGTGTATTTATGTTGTTAGGTAAATCAGAATGATAACTGCATGGTTTAGTCCTATGTAAAGAGTGCCCTCCAACCAGATAGAACTTCAGGCTGTGCAAGTGCAACTGCATAGAATTCTCTGCTTTTACACTGCAGGTGTTACTATCCTTCTGCTGAGTGATCTGTATTTTTTAGAGCAAGGATTTCTGAGTTTCATGCTTATTGGTGACTCTAACATTTGTGCAACTGTGGAATTGCTGAAAAATTAAAATCACTTTTGCTGGAATATAACCTAATAGTCCTAATCAAGATACCTTTCTCAGGGCATCACTTGAAAGGCAAATAGTACTCAGGTTCTCCCAGGAGACTGAAACGGAACAAAAATAACCAAAGAAGATGAAAGTTACTTCTACCAGTTTTCAGAGGGGTGGCACTCAAGCTGATGTGCAGGTGGTACATTCTGACTGAACTGTGGAGGATAGCTCCATAGAAGGCTATTAAACTTGCTGATTAAAATTCAACCTCCCCAGTAAGTCTGTAAACCAAGAACTGAGAGTCAATGCTTGGGGAAAGGTTACTCGATACTCGCCCTGTTCCACTTTCACTAAACATCCACCACTGACTACTGCCAGATGCAACTTGTGTGAGATTGACCTTTGGTTTGATCCAGTATGGCTGTCTCTGTGTTCTGCTGCAATCTATGAAAAGCATGATTACGAGTGAGGTAGTGTTGTTACTAAACAGTTCTTGGAATGGCAAGCCTGTCAGCAATTTTTAGAGCAAAATTTTTACAGAAACCTTTTGAATTTTGTTCTGTTTTGGAAGAAAATGAGTCCCTAGGTCAATCTGTGAGGTCACTCAGTCACTCAGCACTTTGATGCAGATAGCCTTCCACAACACATTGCAAAAAGCACTAGCAGAAAGCTGGCTATTGGGTTGTGTTTCACACCTCCTTAATTACCCACCTGTGTTCCTTTTATTATCAAAGCTCAAATAGGATCCCTCATAAAACAGAGGCCAAAAGGAAATTGCTGGTTTGCTCAGATTACATCAGCAGCCTAAAATGGAATAATTTAATATCTGAACATTCTGCATCTTTCATTTATATTTTCCTTTGTTCCTCTCATGCCATTGTGAGTCCTGCCCACCCAACACTTACAATGCACTCAGCAGCACATGCCTCTTAGGAAAAGGGTGACATAACTTTACAGTTGTATATCTTTTTTTCCACCCCAGTCTAATGCCTAGATTTCACACAAATTGCCATTTCAGTCCAGTGAGTTACTGGAAAAGTAGTGTCAGGTCTCCTGAGATATAAGGAATTGCTCACATAACCATTTCCAGTCAAGCTGCTCTATGAGAGGTATTAGGAGGTGTGGACGGTATCTGGTCTATCCTGGTAATGAGTGGCTTCATTCTTACCAGTTCATTTCTAGAAGTGGAAGGATTCGTAAGACCTGTAGAGATGTTTTAGTCAGTATGTCGTGTACCTGTAACCTGGGTGTGTGAATGCATGTGATCCAATCCTATATGGCTTCTTACATTCCAAAACCTAGTATGGCTTTAAAACCCAAGCACGCAGGAATGAAATGGTGGTTATTTTCCCAATGTGTACTTCTTAGTCAGTTTGGGAGATTTGTATCCTTTCTTCCATGATCTCAAGGATTCACCTTGTGTTGCATTTACTCATCATGTTTTCCACTTACGGTTATCCAGAACTGGCTTTGGCTAGTCTGATCTTTTGGTACCTTCACTAAGGGCAAACCCCTGACATTATACCATTTTATGATCTAAGTCTGTGTTTAAGATTGTGCCATGAGCATCACTTCCAATGACATCTTATGAATTTATGCTTTGAGGGTGGCACACTGATGTGGATTTTTCCAATAGTGAAGGTGGAAATATCCGTGCAGTCCTTTTATGAGTGATTTGACTCTACACAGTCACCTCTGTCCAAGAAATAGGCAAGGACATATTTTTTTATTATTTCACATCTGTACTAAATTTGGTTGAAAGAAGCAGACAGACTTAAAAATTGTTGGGAAATACTATCATGTATTTCATGTCATATACAGAGACACAAACAGGACGGGCTCATGAGTTTCATTTCCTTGTGAAACTGAACTAAAATTAAGTCCTTCTGACATTTTTGTTGCGTTTTCCTTTACCCAGCTCCCCTTCTGAAAGTGGTGCTTCAGTTATTCCATGTTAGTTTGGAAGTGCAGTCAAGTGATGCTTTCTTCTTTCCTGACCTCAGTTTTCACCAATGTGATCTCTTAGTTCTGTGAAAGCTGTGTGTTGACTGCACACTTGACCCACCTCACCACACTCTTTTATCATACTGTTCCCCTTATTCATAACAGAATGTTTCTCTCATTCCTATTTTCCCCAGGAGCTATGAGCCCTAAGTTCCACATTTTTTCCAAGCAGCAGAATGTACATGGTTTCATTTTAGGATGGAGTGAGACACAAAAGACTCTAGAGATATAAAAATGTATTTAAAAATATTCCTTAATCCAAGCCTCTCCTAGACATAGTGCAGCAGAAACAACAGTACAATTTCACCATCTGTGTCTATGACAGGACAGCAACAGTTACCTTTAGGGTATAATAGTTGTTCATGAATCTGGCTCTGGATGTTAAATCAGGGTCAGCTTCAATGCCAAGTAGTTCTTGTGATGGTTTTTCCAACAATGGGCTTTGGAGAAATTTACCCCAGAGGGACAGGAAGTAGGAGTTGTTCCTCTTCTTCTTCTTCTTCTTCAAAAAAAAAAAAGATGAAAAGACAAACAAACCATGCTTTTCTGGCACAATAAGCGATGAGCTTGAAGTTAGTCTGTGTAAGTGACCTTAGGGTTTTGCCTGCTTTGCTTTTTGCTCCTGTTCTTCTTGCCCAGGCTGTTGCATTTAGTAGTAGATCAGGAAGGGAATATAGAAGTTCAGGCTGTGCCTTCAGTAGAAGTAAACACCCTGTTCCTCTTCGGGGTTCACTGTCATGAGGCACCTGGCCTGAGGTGAAAACCTAGTGGAGACAAGTTTGTTGTTTGTGTTGTGTTGTGTGGCAAACGCAAAAAGACATCTGTCCCTTCCCTTAGCAAAAAAAAAAAACCTCCATGGCTTTGAGAAAATACTTGTGTAACATAAATCCTTGCAATTCATTTTGCTATCATATTTGCTATGAGCAAAGCCAATGCTTTTGCTTCTCAGCCAAAGGCCTCACAAAAGTTGAGGTGCAACCCAAGAGCCTAAAATGTCGACTGTATTCCAGTGTAATGCCATAAATGCCAAATAAAGGTCTAGGAGGCAGCAGATCCACAAGAGGTTAACTCTCAGGTACAGGAGCAAAGCGGCCAAAGTCAGAGCATGGGGTCTGGCAGACTGCAAAGGACAAATCTCTGGTAATGGAGGGTGAAGATAATAATCTGTGCAGGTTTTGGCAGGTTTGTGTCATTTTATCCATGCAGGATGAAGGAAGAAAATCACAAAGGGGACGTGCAGCAACAGGGAAAAGCTGTTTTCTCTTTCAGACTCTTCCTGTGCTATTCTTCTTGTCCATTTTAACCTCCCACTTCCATGAAAAAAAGAAGATAGAAGCAGATAAGAAGTGACTTCAATTAAGGCTGATTCTTTCTTCCCCTTAAAGAGGAATCCAGGAAGCTCTCCACAGCCTTCTTTCTCTCTTTGAAGTGTTGACTTACCATCCTTCTCCTATTAAAATATAATGGGCTAGCAGTGGGTGTGCTGGGATTTGACACCCAGTGGGGAACTGCACCTAATCCTGCACCATCACCTGATCCAGTTTGGCTTATATTTGCAAGTCACTGACCCCATCATCACCATTCAAAGCAGAAGAGGGGGAGGACCACAGAATTATCATAGAGGACTTAGCTCAAGCCAGCCGATCTCCACATAGGTATCACAGAAGAGGGTTTCAAACACAACCACATAAGATGCCTGCAGGAGGGACTGCCTACAGACCCTCCATGAGGAGGAGAGAAGGAGCAAGGATTTTATCAGGTGTCTGTATGCATTTGATCACACAGTCCTCTGGATACTGCCTTTATCTTCCCAGCACAGTGGGTTACAGTGACTCACCAGTCACTTAGCGGAGTGGAAATGGCTTATGGGTCACAGCAGCAAACAAATAAGGAAGGGAGTTGCAGAGACAAAATACATCTGCTCTCACACCACTGGCCTTATCTCTGTCACTGGGCTGCATGCAGAGCGCCTTGGGTCTGGCCACGTCAGCCCTCTAGGTAGCAGAGATTTAGCAGAGCTGCTGATGAAGCTGGGGGTGCAGGAGAGAAGGATATGGAGAGATGATCTTTATACTTTCACAAATGGCTGTGACTTCCTTAGGAGAAAACAATTGTTACTGCTTCTAGAAACCTTCCTATTTCCCAAAGAGAGTGTCTCAAATGATCTTGTCTGATTGTTTTTCCATCTGAGCTTTAAACAAACACCTGAGCAGGGATTCATCTTTGTTTTCAGAATTCTCTTTCTTCAGCACAGAAAGGCAGCATGAGCTGGAGTTGTCATACCATACTCAGATGCACGCTGTGTATCTCTTTTCTGACAATGCAAAACTAACCATATGACAGTGCTCACAAAGGGCAGTCTCCTGTAGAATGGAAGGCTGCTCCTTTTTACCTGCTATGTGGTGGGCAATGTGCTTTACAGCCCCATCTAGGGGAACAAATCCCAAATATGACACAGGAGATAATCTGCACAGAAACACATCTGGTTCACTGCTCAAGAACTGCTGGCTGCCTTGTCACATCATCCAGACACTTGTTCTGCTGGCTGCAAAAGGCTTAGATAGGGTTGGGACTGATCTTGTTCCCTGGAAAGGTGAGCGTAAGAATGAAGAAGATATGAGGATTTTTGGAGCTGTAGCTGTTTTCCCTTCTTCCGTCTGCTCCTGCTTTTGCTTTATTTTGCTGGCCTAGCTCTGGATGTTTGGGAGCATTTTTTTCAGCTAAGATGGAATTAATTCAGCTGAGCTGTAGGCATTGCAGTCACTTGCCACTACTTGTTCGCAGATGGTGAAAGGAAGGGCAGAGGCAGGTAATTGCAGGCATTTGGCATACCTGGGCTTTACCCAGGCCTGTTTCTTCTCTCATCTTTTCTCTCTTTGTCCAGTCAAAAACAAGGTTGTGCTGTTCACTTAACACAGCCTCGATTTTATGATTATGAAAACAGCAGCAGGCAGAAGGTTTCCAAGAAGAGCACAGTCGCGTGCACGCGTCTCATATGTTAGATAATCTCTAATGGTTTTGGCTTCTGACAGTGGCTGTCTGCAGTTGCAGAGATCAAAGTCTATAAAGAAACTGTACCTAAATACACAAGACTGACTGGTAAGTAACACCAACACCTCATGAAAATCAGGGTGAAATGTTTGGATTCTTCTTCTTTTTGCAGGACTTTTCATTTCAAAGTCAAACTAAGAAAACCAGAAGTAAAACATAATATATACTTTGTGCTGGATCTTAAGACTTGGTCAAAAAGTGTAACTGAAATGAAGGAATTATTTCCAACTGGTTCTAGCTGGCTTGATTAAGGTGCACCAGCCTCCCTGGCCAGCCATAAACAAGGCATGACTAGCATTTGTACTGGCTGCCTCTGACTCCTCAACAGGAATGACCTGATATCTTGCACACCTTTGTTAACAGGAGACAGTTTTCCATAGCAATGCAGAGCAAGGCACAAACTGCTATCTCATGAGATATGGCAATATATTAGGATGACTTTCTCAGGAATGTTTTGGCTCCATGTTTGGGTTTGCTATTGCTGCTTGCCTCACTGTCTGGAACACAACATCCCAAGCATCTCTTTACCTTATTTTTAACCAAAACTTAGAGGAAGTCAAGTCCAAGCACAGTAACATAGACACATCAGCATCCAGAACTGAGCTGAAAGATCAGATCCAAACACCATTTCTGTCACACTGACCTCTGTTATTTTTATCAATTTCCATGGTTTCAAGGAGGTGCTTGTCACCCACAGGTTGTTTCTTTGTTGTTCATTAGTTGTATTTTCTCCCAGATGAGTTTGACCAAATGTTTCTAAATAGAAGACTGGCTCCAAGTGACCATGAAATTTCATAACACGTTTCCACCAAGTAACTATATGCCACAGTTTTCAGAAATTATAATTTTTTACACAAACAGTGGTGAATTTCATAATAACCTCAGCTAACAGGACAAGAAGAATGACAGAGAACTGAAATCATCAAGGAAGTAAATCTGTGTTACGGACTCAAACCAATCATTTCTTTAGTTGAGTTCTGGTCCAGCTACAGAGAAAGTTTTCTTTGTTGATTGGGGGTTTTTTTGAGTCCCACAAAGTCTTCAAAGTAAGAGGGTAGGTTCAGCTCTGGGTTTGAAAAGAAATAACAAATCAAATCGGTTTTCAATTTGGGTTTGGGTTTGATTCAAAACTGTCAAGTATATTCACAGAGTTATTAAAACTGTTCCAACATCTCTGGCCATGAGAAAGCTAAGGCAAACCCAGAGGACATGCAGATCTGGACAAGTGCTCTTGTTATTAGCTAAACTTTTCTGTTAACCAAATGTTCACACAGACCAAGGCCTCATTGTTTTAGGCTGGGTAAGAAACAGGTAGTAAGAAATTACCCTGGCCTAAAAAATCTTCCCATCTATAGACACAAAGCTGGTAGGAGATGAGAAAAAAAAGGAGTGGTATCTTCTTTCTTAGATGAGGAACTGAGGCATGGGAAGGTGAAGTGACTTGGCAAAGCCAGCACAGGAAGGCTGCAGCAGAGCTGGGAGGTGCACCCGAGTGCTGTGAGCGCCTCTCCGCAACCGCAGGCTGTCCTTCCTGCCTCACCCTCCTTGTACGGCACCCGTTCAGATCTCCATCAAACAAGACAGAACAGTGACCCAAGAGACTAGGGAAAGAGGGGAGAAAGCAAGCCCGTTTATTTTTCTTTCTGCTACTTTATCTCACTTCAATGGGAGCAGTTGAAAATGTCAAGGATAAATGAAAACAACTGTTGGGCATCAGTCCAAGTGGTTAACAAAGAACCCCAAACTCTTTTAAGTCCTACAACTAAAAGGTGCTGGCATAAAAAGAATAGCATTTTTCTTTGTAGAAATCATTTGTTGAACTCTTCTGAATAGGGCTCCCTGCCTTTTCCCCCTTTGCTTCCTCCACACTTTAAAAACAAATCACTCAAAAAAATAATATTCCCCTCTTAGATGTTTCCCAAGAACCACTGTGTTGTCATCCATATGTGGCATCAGTCTAAGGTCTTGCCTTAGGTGACATTTGTTAAAAACACAGTTTGAGGTTCCTTCTTCTGCTCCCCAAATTGTGTTACTCTGGGCTTAGGGTCAAATGCCAGGGCAGGTAACTATTTTCATCCTCTAATGGACAGAAGATTTCCTGCTTTTGTGGGTCTGTAGTGTGTCCGAAAGCACCTGTCCATCCCTGACAGGTAAGAATGCTGCAGCAGACAGGGAAGATAGGTGGGTTCAGTATGAAGTTTCTCCTGATAGGACGGTGAAAATACTTTGGAAAATTAAATAAGAAGCCAAGGGAAAAGGTTGGACTTTTGCATTCTGATGCAATAAAGCAGAACAGACAAACAGAATAGATTTAGAAACCCAGTAAAGAGGCTGACCTGTGGAACTTGGGCTCTAGAAGATGTTTGCTTGGTGAGAGAGACTGTGCTTTCTGCGGCACTGGGAGCATAGCGGTGCCAGGGTAGAAATATGCATGAAAAATTTGGCCTTGAGGCTTAGAAGCCTGCAGCGGGGAGTTTATTAAAATGAGGAGGCAGCTGGAAATTCTATCTTGATCTTCATGGTGAGGCTGAAGTTGTGTTTGTACCTTCAATAGATAATTTTTCACCTACCCTGTGGTTAGTACAGGTGAATGGGAGGAGCATGGCTCTAGTGTTAGAGTGGTCCAGACCTTGTCAATATACAACTCTCTTTTCACCTGTTTGTGATGTAGTTGAACTTCAGGTTGAAATCTAATAAATTGTGTGCCAGTACTGACCTTATTGCACTAAAAGAAAATGCAAAAAAATTTCCTAGAATGTGTGTGGAGAGAAAAAATCTATTGTTTTACTTGTGTAAGACCCACAAGTACCCATATCAAAAAATCTGAAAAACATGAGCTTGGGACCGTTGTTTGGAGCTGGCACGTTATGACCTGTGAATATCTCACCATCTTTTCCCTCTACCTAATGAGTCCCCTTTCTAGTTACAGCCTGGAAAAATAAATAATTAATTTGAAA
This sequence comes from Bucco capensis, assembly GCA_013396975.1. Lineage (NCBI taxonomy): Eukaryota > Metazoa > Chordata > Aves > Piciformes > Bucconidae > Bucco > Bucco capensis. The sequence continues at coordinate 703,050 of VWZO01000732.1, forward strand.
TTTTCAGTTCCTCTTTTGTTATCAATTTCTGTGAGAGGAACAGAACGAGGAAAATGGAGATCTCTGGAAAGAACGGGAAGAAGAAACCAATTCTAACACCTCACAAACTTAGAATGGGGCCTGTTATACCTGTCTTTTCCCATTCCTGAGCTGTCAGCAGAGACCTTGGGTCCCAGGGGCAAATTGCCTTTATTCATGTGCTCTGCTGAGATGACAACTTGTGGAGCTGGCTAATCTGGCCTTTGTTCAGATGGCTGAAGTCTGTCCCATCCAGAGAATGCAATCTCCGTATTTCTTTTATTAGTTGTTTAATAATGAAGCCAAATGCCCCCCAAAATTTTAATTGAACCTCTTTTTATGATAGTCTTTACTGTTTCAGATGATTATATGCATGGTCCTCCCAACCCCAAATTCTAGCCTGGGAAGTCTCACTTTGCAGATTTAAATAAGTTATCTTCTGGACACATCTGCCTCTGCTGCCAGCAAAACCCTAGCTGGGAAAGTCAAATAATCCTCCCAAACTACAGTTTTGTTCCCTACAGAATGCCACACACTGCTTGCTTACATTAGAAGGAAGAAGCAGTGAAAGAGAAAGTAAACTCTAAAGTTTTTCTAAAGTCAGAGTGGGATTTCCATAGTGTGGGAACCTGGACCACATCCAGCACTTCCTAGGAAGTTCCAGTAGATGCCACCTGTAAAGTAGGCATCAATTGTCTTTTACATGGTCTTACAGATCCCTATTTTGGCCATGCTGACACAGAGGCCTTGTAAGACTGGACTTTCAAATGTAAGAAGTGGACGAGGAAAGTGCAGCCAGAAGCTAGAGCCTGAGTTTCTGAAGAAAGCAGAACATGTTACCATGTTGTGATCTGGCTCTGAGCAAATCTTGAAACCAGTTTCTCCTAAGAAGTTATTTAGATGAATCCTGGCTTTGCAAATCCTGGGTTGATGGAATTTCTAAACTTTCTTAGTTCTATCTGTGGTAAAGATAGCCAGAATATATGCAATGAGCCAGGATGTGCCATCAGCTGAAAAATCTAGTCACAAACCATTTGAATTTCTCAGACATGCGAGAAACATGGATCTTAATACATCTGTGCATCCGTTACCCATCCGTAAAGCAGAAGTGACACCAGCCAAACTAATTCCTCATCAGCAAGCTGTGAAAATAAACCTATTATCACCATCATTTATGAAATGCTTGGATTCCTTTCTGATAAATGACATAGAAGAGACTACAAGGAAATGAACAATCTCAACTTCAGAGCAGAGTTTGAGTGGTGTGCTGAAAAGAGATGACCTGAGACCACGTTGTTCAAAGATGTTGAAGTACAATATTCAGCATCTACATATTAAGCTAGCAAACCTTGCAGGCTGTTAAATAAGGCAAAGATGCTACCAAAACCAAAGCAAAGCAAAGCAAAACCAAATAAACAAGGATTACTCTCAGCCACTGGCAATTCCATAGCTCCAAAAATATAATTCTTCAAAGTTTCTGGACTGGTGTATGTTTAAGCAGGGAATATCTAATGGGGTCAGAAAACTAAAAGGACAAGCAAACAGGTCCAAATGAGCACATAATAGTGTCTAAGTGGTAAAGCCCACTCATTCATGCTCTGTTCCACATTCAGACCTAGAATATCTCATCCTTTCATTGATTTGAGTAGTTTTTTTTCACTGTGCTGTGCAGGAGAAAGCTGAAGAGGAAGCGGCAAAATCAGCTGGCCTGATTTCCCCTTGTGATTCCTCTTTCTGATTTTTCAGACCACAGTAATTCCACAAAATTGACTCGAATTCAGAAGAACAGTGAGTAAGATCAGAATTAGTCCCTAAATATTTATTTAGAATTCCCTGAGGATGACAGAAGGGAAAAACTGGGGATGTGCTGAAACATTTCCCCAGGCATATTCAGCAGTTATTAAAAAGAATTCACTTACATGCAAATTGTATTTCATCAGCTAATTAAGAAGGCATTTATCCTCTGCTTTAATTAATATCTTGTATCTTCCTTCCGAAATACTTAATTGTGGAATGAAATAATCACAGAAATATTGCCCTGAAGTTAGCATCGGCATTTTATATCTCAGCAAATCTCACATATATGTGTGTGTGTGTGTATGTATTTTAATAGCAGTAATTATAAACTACTCTGCCAACTTATAGGGCTGCTTTACATTTCTGGATTGCTGCCAGGCTTTTTTTTTTTCCTTTTTTTTTTTGCCCGGTGCTTGATGAATAGCAACTGTTGTGTATGCTAGATCTGTGCTCCATTTAAGCAATATCCCCAAAGAAATCAGTCTTCTTAGCCGTTAAGCACAACTTTGTTAGGCAGTGCCTGGGGCAATTGACAAAACCCATTTGTTAACTAAAAACTGTAATCCATGGTTTGTAGATCAGCAGCATATACTTTCAATAAGGCCACATTATAATAGATGGAAAATCGGTTATTTCCTGAGCATCAACAACCAATTTTCCACCAGTTAGGCTCAAGATGTATATCCCAGAGGTATGTAGGAAACAGAATTAACTGGTGTTGGCTCAAGCATGGGAAAGATACTAGTGAAACACATTGTAGTAGGCTTTCTAAACAAAGTAAGGAAATGATGCTGGAATACTGTTATTGCCACCTGTAATTCAAGTGCAAGTTATGAATCTTGCTAGACTATGAGTGTTGCATTGAAATAGAAGAAATTTTCTGGGAGAAGGTGCAGTCTCTGATGTTTGGAAAATCTCAATCCAGACTGTTTACAACCCTAAGAGATGTGTTACAACTCAAACAGAAGTTAAGGGCTTGAGGCATGTGCTGCTGAACCTTTGCCACACAGGAGACCAGTTTGAGAATAATAATATCATTTCAGCTTAAAAATAAATCTATCAATTTGTGAGATGAAGCCTTACTTCCTTAAGCAAGCCTTACTCTTGCCTTTAAATCAATGGGCAGTATTCAGTCCGTACTGGCAGTGGAGCATCATTCACGTGAGCTATGTCTTCCCTTTCATCCTGGAGGTATTCCTCACCCAGAATACTTGATACAGCTAAGCTAATCCATTAATACAAATAAAACCAAATGCCAGCAGGATGTAGCTTATCAGTTATTTCTGAAATGTTCTTATCTCCAGAGCTTCTCACTGGGAAATAACATGCAGGCTTTTTTTTTCCTGACAAATATATTTCTAGAATATACTAAAATTGGTAAACTGTAAATCAGCAATCATAAGCCTAATTGGAACATTCACTCACTTGAGTAGTCTCAGAGATTTTGGGGGGATTTGAAGTTCCCCTCTTAATTCAAGATCTGGAAAACCAGGTCCCAGATGCAAGCAATTACGTGTGTCATCAACAACTGGCACATTTCGCAGGACCCAGGTTTCAAACCTTTAAGTGTGTTTGAGAAATCTCACTGTGTTAACAATTCCCTTCTTTATTTCTCTTCTTAACATTATCAATTATTAGAATATTACTAAGTCAACTCTTTGTTAGAGAGCATGACAAATCCCTAAATAAGTGAAAGTGGGATGCCGTTGGACTGAGTGGCCTCTGGATCTTGTTGTTATAAAGAGAATGATTGCAATTCCCTGTGACATTTTTCACTGGAAAGATGGATTAGTAGGCAGGCATGTGCTGGAGCTGTAAGTTACAACTTATCTCAGAAAGTTTTAACTTTATGCCTTTGCATGCCTAAGAAGTCATTTTTAAAGGCAGTTTTGGCCTTTATGAGTCCCTACGGATAATTGCACAAATCTGTAGCTGCAAAGACTGTCCAGGCTCTTTGATGAAGGCCTGGGAGTTCAGACAGGACAAGAGGAATCACAACTCAGTTTCTGTTTTTGAGTACCACCGACTCTGGCTGTGTCATTAAAGTTTTCCAGGCTCCAGCTTTCCTTAAAAACTGGGCATAGTAAGGTCTGGAGTATTTGAATGTTTTGTTAATACTTAGAGAAAGGGTTGGCTAAACGGCATCATCGAGTAGTACAAAGAAAAGTTTCTGATCAGTGCTGGGTTACAGGATGCCTGGTGTCCACACCTTTGTCTTTCCTTTTATGTTTGTTGCTGAAAACAACAGGGTGTTGGTGTGGGGTCTGATGTAAGGAAACTTATGGGCCTACTGTCTAATTCACCTATATCAGTGCCTTGTCCCTCTTCTTCCTCCCTTTCAGCACTCAGTCCATGGTGTCCTTTGGTCAGTAGGTCCCACCTCTTTTATGTTGACTAAGCAGCTAAGAAATCCATACCTCTAATTCTGTGTCCATTAATTCCATTTTCAACCAACATGACCAGGTTTGTTTAATTCCTATATCTAGGAATTGGTATTTATTACCAGGAACTCTATGAACAGCCAGAGGTTCATCACCTTGTCTAAGACAGATGGGAACTATCCAAACATTTTCATCTGCCAAATTTAGGGGAAAAAAAAAAAAGAAAGAGAGAGAATAAGACCAAAAATAAGAATTCTTGGGTTTTATCCTGGAGACTGACATACTATTGATAGATCTCCAGGATAAGTCCAGTACCTCCCAGCCCTTGAACAATAGTGTATTTTAGATATTTTAAAGGCTTTCTTGATTTGTTTAGGGGTTCTTACAGATTTGTCTCAGTTTGTGCAGTATCTGATCTGCTTCACCTGATCAGTCCCTTCATTAGGCAGTGAAGATAGAGGCTGCTGGGGATTTTAGTAGGAACTTCAGATTTGGGAGGCACTAATTGTTTTACTTTTCCTTTTTCAATCACAAAAATGACATTGAAGTACCAAGGAAGACAAGACATAGACATTCAGCCACATGATTAGAAGGGCTGAATAAGTATATGTGCATGTATACAGAATACATCTGCAAACTAGGCTGTGATTTACTGCTAGGCTTAAAAATGCTTTAAAGACTTCTAAGCACAGGAAGAAATATGCTGTTAGTAAAGCTTCTGTGTTATCAGCCCAGCTAAATAATGATGTGCAATGTGTCATGTGTAAAGAATATATTAATGCTTGGATAAATATTTTCCTAATGTCTGCTTGGTTGATATCTCCTTGGCATACAACCAGCAGATAGTAAATAACACTCATGACTGTTTACTTAAGGTCTATTTTCTCTCATCTTTTACATTGGCAATAATTTTGGGGGCTACAGGGGAGGAAAAGGCAGAAGGAACTGGAGCCTTATAAAATGTTTGTTTTCCTTACAAATTTCATGAGAAATAAACTGTTTAGGCTTTAGTGTTTCACTGCCATGGAAATGTTAGATGATTTTGTGTGACCGTCAAAGTGTTTAATGTGTAGCCAAGCAGTAGCATTGTAGAGAGCGGGAGGAGAGGAAAACGAGAAACTGAAAGAACACAATGAAAAAAACAAATGAGTCCACTTTACCTCGTAGCTCCTAGCATGTTATTTTTCCTTGCTTGTGGGCATGACTTAATGCTGGTTACTCCCCTTGGCTTCAAATTGCATTCGTTTTAATCATCTGTTTTGACAACCTCTTTCCCCTTCAGGCTCATCTCTAATTGAATTTGTCATGCAACCCTCACCTCCCCTGAAATTGTTTGTATGGGAGGGAGGCTGGGAGGCAGATGGACTCAGGTTGGTTCCTGTAGAGTTACTTCTAGAAATCAGCCCATTCCAGTCCTACCTTTGGAGCTGAGAGGCATGGCATTGTCTAGTATCCCACAAATGTGGCTGTTGTACTTCCAGATCTAATCCGATGCTTTCACACCAGGCTCAGTAGAATTCCAGTTCAGATCCCTACCAACTCCTGCCCTTCTCTATTGTCTTCCATGTAACATAGGGTAGACATTCTTTTATTGAGCTAACTGTTCTAAGATTAAATTTTGCCCTGCTCTCCCAAAAATGCAGCTTTCCAGCTAAATTTTGTCCTTTATGACTTCCTTGTACATCAAGAGATATCAGTAGCGTGCCCAGAGTAGACTGTAGAGTCCCCCAAGCAAGGATGCAGACCTGAAATTCTGTACCTTTATCAGGTATACAGTCATGACAAAATTTGGCATGTGATGTTTAGTGAGGCCTCAGCTGTGATTTGTGTTAATGGTTAAGAAGGAAATTAAGAATGGTATTTCTTAATTTTTCTCACTCCAAAAGTCTTCATTTGTCTGTCAGTCACAAATACAGTGCTTTTATTGTTAAAAAAGGAAAATAACTTATTTTAATAAAACAACCTGAAGGAAAGACCCAACGCAGGTATAAGTTTTCCATGTAAAGGAAGTGGCTACCTTTTTCTTTCTAATTCCACAATAACAAAATTAAGTCCATCTCATACTCGAAATAAGGTTTTCCTGTTTTTAACATTCCTATTGCTAAATTCATCTTAGCAGTTCCATGCTGCAAGCTTAAGATGATAGTGTTAGACGTGGTGAGGGACTTACATAAGAACACTCATCTTGTTCCTCAGCATAAGTGGAGCCATCATGTTGTCTTCATCTACTCAAAAGCACTGTGTCAACATGTCCCTGAAACAAAAGTGTTCATGGTATCTAGATAAGACATGTCCCGTGTTTGACACACCACTGTGTTATCTCAACTGGCCAAACACAGAAGATAAACAGTGTCATAGAAGTGGCCCATGTGCTTTAGACAAAGTTTGTGATCAACTCAAATTTACAACCTTTGTATCTGACTGCAGCATAAACAGAAGTATGACATACTTATATTGTCTACATTTGAAAGATAACCTGGAGGAAAAGTTGCATTATAAAATCAGAAGTGTTACACTTAGGAAGTCAGAATACTTCCCAGCAGAATTTACAGAATTTGCTACCTCTCCTTACTGTGTGCCTAGGTGCAAAAGAAGTACTTACTAGCATTTTAACTAAATGTTTAAGTATTTGGTTTGCTTTCTCAAGGCACACACCTTCTAAAATGTATGTCTAAAAACCGTCAATTTATTACATTTTTTTCAATAGGTTCTTTGCTTTGAAGAGCAAACCTCTCCCTCCCCTCTTTGGCCTCTCCTCAGAAACAACTCATTGTTTTCTTTGCATTGTCAGACTAGAAAGTAAATACTTTGAACCCTCCAAAACCCTGTAGTTTCACTGATGAATCAGAGAATTCAGTGGTGGGCTAAGAAGATTACTTTTCCTACAATGCTGCAATCTGGAGTAGATGAGAAACCTAACTAGTTATGGCAATGCCATTACAAAGTGGATAAATATTTCCAGACAATGGATTCCAATTTGATATATTATTTTCTTTCTCTTTCTTGTATGCAGATGATGTTAGGGCCTTGTAAATGAAGGATATAATGCCAGGGGGAAGGAGGTAGGAAATGGAGATTAGTTTCCTTTTCTTCTATCTTCACCTCCCAGGGAGAAGTTAATTTTGGCTGTGTTCAGTCTGAGTTCACAGAAGAAAGAACACTAAAAGCGTACTTCTTGTAAAAGCACATTGCCAAATTAAATGGAAAGAAGAAGCAAAAATAATAATAATAAAGATCAAATTTGAATCAGAGGGAAAAGCTAACATCCTTTCCAGAGTTCAGCTCTCATCCCTTTGGCATCTCTATTTGCCAGCTCATTAGGAAACATCTTCTTAATATTTTGCTCTAATTTAAGTGGACAGATGCTGTTTCTCCACAAAAGGAAGTGTTATGAAGAAAGCCTTTCAGAGTTAGTTTGGCATTGTCTTTTGTTGCATTTTATGTTTATTGACCATTTTTTTCCTTCCCACAAATAAACTCAATAGGATGGACATGAGTCCTTTGGCAACAAGGAAAAAAAAAATCACACTTGTAGGCAAATGCTCTGGTCTACAGTCTCAGAAAGCTTTGTTTGCTAGGGTCAAGGTTTGACAGGTCAATGTTACATATGCTGGCAACATTCCTTTTGATTTAGGATAAACTGAGTACCGAGTAGACAGAAATATTTGGGTTTAACTAACATACAGCATGGATAGTTATGGCCAAATGATATTATATGTTCACCGTGGTACAAAAGGTCTGAAGCTTATGGGTCTTATGGTTGCAACTAGCAGGAAGTCCAGTGGAAAGAAAGCCAGCCCTGCTCTGAAAGTTCTCATCTTCTTGGCCCATTTGCAGGAAACTCTGGGTAAGATTTACGGACTCAGTTTTGTAGAAGGTCAACAAAGAGGCTTTTAAGTACTTGATGGCATTGAGACCCAGCAGAGCAGAACTGGATCTGGTTCCCATGGCTCTGCTTACTTCCTGTTCTGGAAATTGAGTCCAGAGCAGTGTAAGCAACAGATGTCTTTTAGCTTATATCTAGCCTAGATAAATATTCATCCAGAGCATTACACCGCAGTCCTCAGCTCCAGAACCTGAATACACCTGCATCCAGGTGGAAACCAAACAGGATGTCCCCAGTGCAGAGAAGCAGGAAGGGTCTCCAGTGAGCACTGTGTATTGATCTGAATCCCACATGTCTGATGTATCTAATTACCCCCGAAGTCACTCTCCATCTATCTATTCCTTGTCATTTTAATTTAACCTCCTTGCTAACACTACCTCATGTGCCTGAGCACAGCCTCTCTACAATCACTGTTCTGTATTAGCAGGCTGCTGGAGCATAACGGTCCGGTCTAAAGCCCATTAATATCAACATCTGAATTCCCATGGGTTCACCAGGGCTTTGCAGTGCCTTCTAAACATATGGCACACTTTTCCCTCTGCAGTAAATTCATCTGGTAAAGCAGCATGATGGAGCTGGTTTGGAAATTGCAGCTAGCCGTGACTGACATGAGCTCACCTTAGTTAGAGATGAAGGTAATTGCCAGAATCACTGCTGCAAACTTCACCAACTGGTTCCTGTCAAGGTGAGTTAAGCTGTTAACCCCTCTGTGCCTTCATACAGACCGTTTGATTGTGTTGTGTAAAACAGTGGTTAAATAGACAGTCCTCATCTACTCCTTTTAAAGGAAAGCAGTGCTTATCAGGAGTCCAGAGGCATGGATTTGCTCCTTACAAGGTTATGCTTGCTCACAAAAATGTGCATACATCATCTGGCAAATCACAGCCCCAGAAGGCCAAAGCAGGAACAGCAGTGCCAGGCATTTCTCTGCAGGACAGACACGAGGTGGTGCTCTCATGTATGCAGTCATGGACATGGGGCTGAAAAGCAGAGCATGCAGCTCTCTGGGCAGCCTGGCTGGTCAGCATGGAGAGGAACAGGACTCTGAGGGCAGACAGAACATCCTTGCAGCAGTGCTCTGTGTATGTGTGTGTCCAGTACGGGATGTGCGGAGCCAGAGTTAAGGCAATGCACATGCTGTGGGGTGTGATGAGGTGTTTTGGAGCAAATGAAGCTTAATTAGTGCACAGTGACCCTTCACAGTAATTTCCTGTGACGAAATACCCAGTGCCAGTGATCAAAACTTACCACTTATTCACATAGCATTTTTCTTGGAAATATGTGTTTACTTTGAGCTTTCATGTTTTCCTCTTTTTCCTCTGGGAAAGAGTAAAACACACCTCTAACACAGACTTGAAGCTGGAATTCCTCTCTCTGCTCTTAATTCTCATGGCCAGCTCTGTTTTTTTTCCCTCTCTGATTTGCAAGCTTGACCCTGAGAAGTTTTCCAGTGTTGGAGGGAGATACCAGAACCCAGCTCTGGTTCAAATGACTCATTGATAAGGACTGTTTGGACATCAGTAGTGTGCTGTGCTCTCCAGTATTTCTGTCTGAGGGACCATGCAGGACTTCTAGCCTTTCAAGGAAATGAATCTAGTGACTCTGGGTGAGCGATTCCCAAAGAAAGGGGCACAGTGGAGATCACAACTCAAGTAGCAGAATAACACAGGGAAATTACTTTCAGCCTTTGTGTCTTTCCTTCTCCACTTTCCGCCTTCATAACACACTGAGTTGGCAGGCCTGGGGACCATGGTGCAGAAGATGTGGAGATGGACCAAAGATTTGACAGTCCAGCCCTTTCCAACCCTGCTGTAAATTGGGATGACAAGTTAAGATAGGACAAGAGGTGTCAGTGCTGCTGCTTCACAAGGGAGAATAAAACTCACTGGTTAAAGCAATATAGCCACAGGGCTCGGTGACAGAGAGGGAAGAGGAGACATCTCTGTGTGGGTGTTGGAAGGATAAAAGATTTTGAGAGAAGGTCTTGATGGCAGCTGGCATGCAGAAGCTTCTGGAATATAGGCTTAGGCAAGGTGTGGAATGAGGTCCACCAGGCAGCATGAGCAGACAAGGAGATCTTGCCTGGAGGTAAGGTATTAACTTTGAGGTAGAGATAGCTGGAGAAGTTTTGCTCTGGTTTTAAAAGAAGGTGTGGGCAGAAAGAGGATGATGCTTAACGTGGATCCTTGTAATCCAAGCAACCCCATGCTCAACTGCCAAGGCACATATTTGGAGAGAGTCAGCGATTGGAGTCGTGCCTAGCTATGGAATTACGCATGAACTACTGAGAAAATGAAGTGAGTAGATAACTTGGTCACAGCATTTTTACGTGCTTCTATGAAGGATCACCCCAGAGCAAATCTTCATGGTGACCATTTTGTCAAGCATGGCTTCTTCTTTCTTATCCTGTATCACTAGAGCTGGAATAGCTCCCCAGGGAGGTGGTCATGGCTCCAAATCTTGTGGAGTTTAAGACACGCTTGGACAATGCCTTTAGTCACCTTGTGTGATCTTGTGGTTTTTGTCCTGTGCCTAATGGGAGTTGGACTTGATGATCCTTGTGGGTCCCTTCCAATTCTGATTGTTCTATGATTCTAATGAAACACATATATCCTCTCAGCAATGTCCTCAGCTGTTTTTACATCCCCTCTGGTGCTGGTATGCTCTGGCCCACATCTCCTTTCAGATTGTAACTCTTTGGAGCAGAAACTTTTTTCAGTGCAGAGACTCCTGTGGTGGATCTGGGAGAAATATAGCAGTCCTAGCACACTAGAAGCCTGGGACTCTGAGTCCTGACACTGGGTACACTGACTTCTCAAGTAAGACTAGATTTTTTTTTTGCAGTTAGGGCTCTTGGACTCCTATGAGAGGAAAGATGTTGCCTCAGGTACCTAAGAGCTGAGTTTTCACTGAGAGGATTCTCCCATTAAGAACTCTCTCTTCTGTCTGCTCTGTTTTTGTGAGATGTAAGACCATAACATGCATAAGACTTCTCCCATGTGTCCAGTTTTGTTGAAATTGGCCCATGTGTTCAGAAATTGTAAGGGATGAGATTGAGTAACAGAAAAAGAAAGACAGATTGTATGGATTCATTAAAAATTCAACTGTAACATAATGCTAATTGCATGGTCCTTTAGTGACATAGGAACTGGGATTTACTAACATCTCTGGCAAATTCAGTCCATTCCCAGATGAGATACACCACAGATGAGATTCAACCACAGCTCTGCTCTCTCTCTTGTGAAAGCTTTTGGAATATTGCTCTTTTCATTTCCCTTGCTGACAGGGCCCCAAATGACAAGGGCTGCAATTGCAGAAGATGCTGCAAGAGTGGCTGACAGGTGATTAACAGCTCCTGGGTGCTGTGAGTCTGACCACACTTCTAACCACAGGAGCAGTTAAACAAATTATCAGTAGAGCATTTTTTGGTTAACTAACCCTTTTCTCTAAAAAGTGTGATGTTTCCAGGCCTGGCATCCCGACGCACTTGTAAGTCAAGCACTGTGTACTGAGAAATACTGTTTCTTATATTTAAGACTCCTTTAAAACACAAAAATAAAAACAATAAAGACAAAACTAGAAGGCAGAAAGGAATCTGGGTTCTCAGTAACATGCACTGCAAAAACTGAACAAAGGAGTGCATTTTAATAGACCAGTTCTTTAGGCAGTCTTTCAGCCAGGTGAGGAAGCTAGAAATTTTTTGGTCCTATTTGTTTCAGGGTGGTCTTTAGCCAGAGTTTTCCATCAAAGCCAATACTCTGCCAGCCAGGGCCTGGGAGATCAGGGTAGGTTCCTGATGTTTTGGAGGACTCACAAATCAGATTCAAAGAAGCTGGCTGAAATTTGAAAAGCCCTTTTTTGAACTGATCCAATGGGTGAAGTGATAGGGGGTTCAGACTTTGGCACAAGAGGGAGATGAATCCCCTGTCAGCACTGTGACTATATGGTAGAGGGAAGGAGGGATCCGCTTAATCCCCACTAGGGTCATTACAGGCTTTGTAGAGTGATGAGTGCAGAGAACTTCTCATTAAGTCACTCAAAACAGGATTTCATCACAGATAAAAGTCACTGCTCTGATATGTAAAGGAGACAGGTAAAGATGGGAGGTGGTGTATGTAGGTCTATGGTCTGAGGACTTTCAGAGAGGAAGATTTCATGTGGTGAAGGTGCCTCCAGAGCTACTTCTGCCTGCTACTTGAACTATACTCATGAATTGTCATGAACTTATACTTTTATTACTGAAAATTCTGTAATTCTCAAGCCAGAAGTCTTCTGCAGGTTGGCTATGCTGCAGCTATCCCAAACAATGTACCACTAAGATGCTCTTAGTGCACTGGGTTTGTCTGCCACTACCCAGATAATGAATGAGCTTAATATGTCACAGGGCTCTGTTCTATCACCTCACCTTCCCCTCAAACATGAGAGATCCCTTATACCTAAAGGCATATCACTGAGACTCCAACACCATCTTGTAGGAATGTGGAGACAGACGTTGGATGCCTCCCTGGTATATCTTACTTGCTCAAAGTTATGTTTCATCAGGAGAGTTAAGGATGAAAGGCACTTGAGGAGATTCCACAGCCCTGGTGTGCTTTATCTAATCATGTAGACATCATTTCCATGACTTTTCAGAGGCTTTGAGTTGTAGGCAAGAGACTGTTTATGACTAAGAGTTCAATCTCCTCAGAAAAAAGGATACTTAGGGCTCATCTAAGTCTTCACACTTCATTTAGAGGCATTTAGGTGAAACTGAACACATGAGAATGGAGGAAACAATAAAACCATTGTGCTTTTAGAATACATGGTCATGTTTTGAGATATTACTGACATACAGTGTGTCATAGAGCAAGTTCTTAGGAAGCTGCAGTGATCCAAGATATAGAAACAGCTCTTAACCTAACCTCTGCTGAAGATCCAAGTAGTTCTCAAACAGCCAGGAGCTCCAGGACTGCCAGTCATTCAGATTCCTTCCATTGCTTCATGGGCTTGTCTTTTCCTGAGACTGATGAGGGAAGATGTTCCAGAGATCATCAGGTCATGTTATGAGGGCATAGTGAGGAACTTGCTGGGTACTACTCTGTTTTTTTTTGGGATTTGAGGAGCCCTGAGTTAGCAGGAGAGACAGAAATTTGTGATATCTCAGGTAGTGCATCCATTTCAATAGTAGCCTTTCCTCTTTTGTCTTTCCTCCTCTTGTTACAATGTAGACAAGGAATCTCTCATGACTATTAATTCAATATCTCTCCAAGGAATAAAAACAGGTGGTTTCACACCCTTACACAGTGAATTGTTTGAGACAAGAGTCATTAAGTGCAATCACTGGCGAGAGGTTTTCAGCTCCAGTAACTCATTGAAGTGTACTTAGAGGGCACAGAGAGTGAGTACTTGTAGTATTTAGGTAGATAGTGTTTGCAGTGAAAAACATTACACAAACCTGCCTTTTTTCCCCTAGAGCGAGTATAAGAAGGTGGCTGTACAAAATCCAAGCCTGAAGTGTGGGTTTTTTTCACATTGAAGGCTTCAGGATAAAATGTTTTCTTTTTCCTCTTTGATGCATGAATGAGAAGTTAGGTCTGCTGGCAACCTGGTCTAGCCTCTGCATACTTAACCCTGTTGAAAATACTGGTTCAGAATTGAGAGGGAGGAAGAAAGCAAAGCTGATGTTCTAGTCAGGCTCTTCTGAGCCTCTTCTGCTGTGTCCTGCCATTTTCCTTTCAGAGACAGTGTTATGCCTTCAAATAAGGCAAATAATGTGATTTTGAAATCATCCAGTGGCTTATGCTGCTTATGCAATGGCTCAAATAGCTTTTTTTAAAAAGAATTATTAATATTTCTCTAAGTAGCTTTCTTGTTCTGAGAAAAAGGGAAAAAAAGTACAAAAACTCATACTGGGGAGAAGCTGCAAGAAGCTTTTTATGCTTTACGTCAAACAGCAGATTATCCTATTCCAGGAGTCCAGAACAAGCTGGAGCAGCTGCAGTGTCTTCCCTACTGTAAAGAACACATCAGAACCCTTCTCTGATTTATCTGGGTCAAATGCTGATGCGGGAAACAAGTGTGGCATCTGTTTCTTTCGGTATTTTGAAAGACAAAAAAAACTTACTCTTTTGCTAGGAATAGAGGTCCATGCCCAGAGCGAGAGATAGTAGCAAACTGACTCATTCCATGCAACTAAGAGTCCTAAATCTGAAGGCTGATTCTCAGTTTCCTGAGATGTGCTGGAGTGAGTGCAGTCCTTGTACACCCACCCACTTTTAAAATACCTTCTTTCCATCACAGAATTCAACCCTCCAGGGATGAAATATTCTCAAGTTTGCCTCAAATCTACCGTGTGTGTAGGGCACTACTACTAAGAACTATTTGACTTCCTGCTCCACTTCAAAACTTGGCCATGGACAAGTGAGTCTTAGGATCTCCTTATAAGGAGACATTACTTTCTCTTCTCCAATAAATCTTATTGGGGTTCTCACTTTTTGATTTTAAAAGAAAACACTAGAGTGGCAAGTTACCTCTTACCCAAGAGGTTCTTCAGGAGACTTTCAACCTTGTTGTGAGGCACCCTTCTGCTGAAGCGTCGTAGAGAGGAATCCAAGACTGATTGGACCAAAGGGTAGGAGGGAAGTGATATTGGGCCTTAGCAAAACTGCAGGTGTATGGGAAGCTGCCAAATCTAAAGAGGAGACTGATAAGTTCTAAAAACCTACAGGTTTAGGTGCCTGTAGAGTTTTTGGACTGCAGTTTTGGTCTTAGCACTTAAATTCTGTTTAGCTGCTTCAGCTCTATTTTTGTCTGCTTGCAACTGGTTCTAAGTCCCTCAGCTAGAAGCTGGAAGAAGCTAAAATTGAACATGAACATGAACAAGCCACTAACAGGGGCTATAAAGAGCTGTTTCTACAGTATGGCCTGTGCCACTGACATGAAATAGTGAAACTATAACTAAAAAGCAGCTGTTGTGTTGTGTGATCTGTAAGAGCCCTACAGTCTTCAGAAAGCCTTTCCAATGTTCTTGAAACCTGTCTTCCTTTCCCATTTCCCTGTGCAAGGCATTTTGTACAATGAAGGCTTCCTTTGCAGAAGACATTACAGCTGTCTGCTGATGGGTGACACCAGGACATCACTCCCTGGACACACAAATTATCCACAGTGCAGGTTTGCATTTAAAAAGGCCTTTTGTTATGAACAGCTTGCTAATGAAGGTGCTCATTTTGGCACCCCCTTGTGCTGCTGTTTTTGGGAAACAAAAAGAGAAGGAGAAATATTTAAGGCAGATTTTCTACCCCTTCCATGTAAGACTGTTAATGAAAACTGAAGGTTAAAGAAAGGAAAAAGAAATTGCCATCTCCTGAAGAAGGATTTCAGTAGATTCCTTCTATCCAAGAGAAAAGGCTTTACCAGACCTATTTTTTAATTAAAAAAATGTGTGACCATAATACTCAGTGGTTCTTGATAGGATTCAGCTATGTAACTGTGTTTGGTGCCATAAGGTGTATTTGGGACTTCCAGCTACCATTCAGATAAATGTGGATGTCCCCTAGGTTGTTGGGATGTCTGCTTGCACCATGAAGATACTTTAGATACCATGGGAAATCTGAATTATTCAAACGTGCTTTGGTTCTTTTTCTTTTCATCACAACATTGTTTCAAAGTGTCCCCTAGTTGTGGAAAAAACCCTAGTATTTATACACAAATTATTCTTAAAGAGGCCAAGCACGTCCACTTGCAAGATTCACTGCGAAGGGCACTGCTAGAGGACAAGGAAGTTTGTTAAGAGAGACATTTTATGAGGGCCCTTAGTTTCCAAAATGAAAACTTGACCAACCTGAGGACTCCATTCCTGAGATGGGAAGGGTAACAACCTTTCATTTGCCCTATAGACACTAAAGCCAAATGTTTGCTTTCTCTAAGACAAAGCCAGTACCAAAATCCAACAAAGAGTGCTGGCAATTTTATGTAATTGACAAGTTTTACTTTTGGTTGACGATGGGGCTTTTAATGTGTTTAAATGAAGAATAATGTGCAATTAAATAATTACTAGCATGCTTTCTGAGTAAGGATTTTA
Organism: Bucco capensis; assembly: GCA_013396975.1. Lineage (NCBI taxonomy): Eukaryota > Metazoa > Chordata > Aves > Piciformes > Bucconidae > Bucco > Bucco capensis. The sequence continues at coordinate 719,191 of VWZO01000732.1, forward strand.
AAGCAAAAAAATCATGTCAAGAAGTGTAAGAAAATTTTTTCCTGCATTTTCCTGCCCATTGACACATTGTTATGACTTTTGTTTTCACTATGTCGGAGCCAGGGGTTAGTTTTGCCAAGAAAAATCTACATGTTCATGTCTGTCTATAAAGCAGTCAAAGCAAGTTTCTAGGATTTTGCTTGCTTTTACATAGAGATATGTTAGCAAAGACTATCTCTCTGTATTGTAGGAGGATCATGACCAAACAGCATTTCTGTACTAAACACATGTTGCTTTCAAATCAGCTACAGAAAGATGAGGTCAGTTGCAGGTGAGCCTATCAGTCAGACCTGCAAAAAAATGACTTTCTTTTCCCCTCCAGAGACCACAAGGAGAAATTACGAGAGGGAGGGAAAGAATTGTATTTTGTCAGACCAAATCATAGTATTGTTGGTTATTTGGTGAAAAAAGGAAAATAAAAGCAGTCAATCTGGGCCACTCTTTTTCACTTCCCAGTTTATTTAACTCTGAAGTTAATGACAACAGTTTTCAAAGGATGGTATCAGAACTAGCAAACTAGACTTCAAAAACGCATAGATACAGAGGAATGAAAAACAACCTGCATGTTCAGTTCATAATTACTACTGGACAGACAGCATGGTTTAAGGACTAAATTTTTCTCAAAGTTTTGAAAGCTGAACCTCATTCAAAAAAGGGTGAAAGCACTCCACCTTCCCCCTGAGTATGGTAAATTCAGCAAAGGCTTGGACAGCAGCTTTTGTAGCACTTCATGATGGGCTTCTTTTTATGCTTGAAGTAGTGAAACTAATAAAATACAAGTCCTGGGGGCAAGGAGGTGTTCAGGGCTACTGTTTCAGGCTCTCTGCAAACTCAAGATAGCATTGTTGCCTTACTATTGCTACATCTATTGCAGGTTTTTCACACTCTATATACTATAGAAGACAGTGTTTAAACTCTGTGGGATAAATATAAGCATATATACCATATATGTAGCATCAAAGATTATGCTTTCCTTTTTCAATAATATCTTCATAAAGGGATTAGCTAGGGCCTTAGATATTCACTTTCGATATATTTAGACAGCTACTTATTTCTGAGGAACTGAGACTATGAGTCTCTAAAGGAGCTCTTAAGAGGCGTTTCTGTTTTCACCCATTCTTCTTACCTCCCCATGCTTAGGATCATAGAGTATTTTGGGAAACACTGAGTTGTGTTGCTTATGTCAGGTACTTGTGTTTGAAATCCAGAAGTGCTCTTGGTTCCCTTGTGACCCGGGGCTCTTCACTGCTCAGTGCCTGAGTATCACCACTTTTTGATTGCTAATAATGAAGCTCTCACTCCACACTTACCATAGTAGGTAACTGACTGCACTGATGAGGTGCTTAGACCAGTGGCAATAGAAAGCACTGTTAAGAGGAAAGGTTTATTTGATCAGTCCTGAGATGTGAGATCTGTGTGTGGCACACAAGCCATATTATCCATAAATGTCTAAAGAAAATCTTTATTGGAGAGAAACCCCCAAAACAATCTACTGGAACCTCTGCATTTTGTATTTTTAGTTCCACAGATGGTCATAAACTTCTCCTTTGAATTTCCTGGTTTAAAATTACTCATAAAATGAATGACATGGCTTATAGGCAGCTGTCAAATATCTTTAAATTCCACTGTTTGCTCCTAGGCAGCACTACTGGTGCTTTAGCAAGCAGCATGAATCTATTTACAGTGATGAGGGGACATCTCACAAGGACTAGCTTCAGCAGTACTCACTCTCATCTACTCTGAGAGGGCAAAGGCAAGCCTTTAACACTCATGTTAACCATCAACCCCAGTTAGGCTGATGTGGTGTTGTGAGCCTGGGGAGGGGAATAAAAAGTTCTTCCTGGCAGCATGAAAACCACAAGGGTTCATGCTGGTGTGCTTTCCAAAGGATGCTCCCTAGGGTCTTGCCCCCTTCTTAGATCTACTTATATACCAAACCAAATTTTTCTGAAGTGTTGAGTCCTTTATGATAGAAGCTCCTGAACTGCAATACCAGAAAGTACAGGAGCTACAGCAGGGGACTTTGCCCCCTCCACATCATTCAGGCTCATCTATAATGCCTGCTCCTTCCTATTTTACACACAATAAAACCATTGGCCGCAGCTCCTCCAGATGACCACTCTCTCTGTCCAGCAAGCCACAGCCCTGGGAATCTACATGTTTATGCTTGACTCTAGCAGATTAATCTCTTATTAAGAGTCAATGGTCAATCTATTTTCCCAGCTATGTTTTCTAGGAATTTTCTTCCTTTCCCCAGCCCCAAAACCCCTGAAGCCTTTGCAAAATATTCCTTTTTGGCTTTTGACAATCTCGGTTTCACATTCCTTTTTCTGGCTAAAAGATTTCTGGGCAGGTTGACAGACATAACATCTCCTTCTTTTGAAAACAGTCAATATAGTGAAGTGATGGGCTGGGAGCTGTGTTTCTCATAACTCAAATTGCAGAACTATCACTCAAGCTGGGAAGATCTCCCTCTCTCGGCTCTTTCCAAAAGTTAAAGACTACCTGCCTTCATTTCTGTCCAGGTTGATTTAAAGTTGCTTCTGCATTTGTCAGGAGCTCATTTGGATATGTAAGAGAACCTTACCATAAAAAGTGACTTTTATAAAACACGCTGATGGAAAAGAAGTAAAAATATCACTTAGAGAGAATCTTTATAGGCCTTGAGTCAGTAGTGCTGTCTTTCTGGTTGAGTCATGTGAGCTAACGTGTTGTTTTGCAATTGCAAAGAGATTTTTGCTATTTTCTGGGCAGGTCAAATCAGTTCAAAAGGCCTGATAGATACTTGCATGTGATTGTGATTGTGCATGAAGCATTACATAGGAGCCTCAATACTTTAAGCAAAATAGCTAGCACCAGGGATGGGATACCAAAAGTGCCTTGTTTCCACTTACTGCAAATAATCATAAATTCTTCTGCTCCTTTATTGTGGTGGCTGTAGTTCTTGGAAGAGTAAAAGGGGTGGGAAACCAGTTCCCATTCAGTTTTATTAAGTACGAGGTTGCTTGTATTGGTACTAAGTCCTAAGTACAGGATTTCAACCATGAATGATTGGATGTTTTCCCAGATTTCCATAAAGTCATTAAACACTGTGTAAAGGGTCACCCATAATATAACCAAAGATCAGTGCATGTAGAACTGGAGCAGATTGTCAAGGCAGTCCTGGTCTTCAAGGAGGTGAATACACACTTTGAACTGCATAGCCTTTGAAGTAGCCATTGCTGTGAAAATGGACCTTGTAAGGCAAACTCTGCCAAGGTGTTTTTATAACTCTCTGTGGCTGCTCCAGACATGTCTCATAAAAGCAGCAGCCCAGAGCTCTTCCATCCTCAGGGAACTCATTTCACGCAGAACTTCCCTTTGGAGAAAAATTCCCTTAAATAAGGTCCAATCTGTGAGCAATTCCCAGTGATCTTCCAAAACTGAGAAAACGGTAATCTCCATGCTTGGTTTTTTGAATACTCTGTGGCAAAGCCTCATCTGAAAGAATAAGGATGTTGCCTAGAGGATCTACATATGTTATTTTAGACCTCTCCATAGAAGTAACAGGGAATTGGGTTGTGGCCTATGTTTATTGAACCATTCTGCAGAATTTGATAGCTGTAATGTGATTTTTCTATTAAACTCTATGACTGTTCAGCAAACCAGCCCACTCTGGTAAAAGGTGAGAGCCTACCATTGGCAACAGCTGGAGGTGTTCTGCCTGCCAAAACAATGCTCCTACTGGAAGAGCCCTCCAAGAAAAACTGACGAGACATGTCATCAGCCAGAGGGGACATTGCTAAGCATTGGGATGTGCACAGCAGATCAGCAGATGATTGAAATTACAGTTTTCTGATCAGTCTCACCACTGGAGGGTCTCCCTCAGTTCCTCGGAGGTCTAAGCATGCTGCCTCAGCAAAACGCTTGGCTTCCAGTGGTGTGAGAAGGAAATGATGAGATTGGGAATTGGCTCCTTCTTGCTCTCTCAGCAATACAAAGCATTACCACTGGAGCAACACAGGTCACCGTGCTTTTCTTTAAATGTTCACAAAGAATTTGTTTTTCTCAGGAAGTACTCAGTTCAGGATGGAAAAATAAATTTATTTAATTTGGCTTTTGACGTCTGCTGTAGAGACAGCTCATTATGAGGTTGCAACACGAGGCACTTCCAAAAAGAAGCAGAAAATATTGGTCCATCAGTGACACACAAAAAGCCTGTGCAGCCCATTTCATGCTTGCTTAAGGCAGCAAAACACGTGGAAGCAGAAACTGGATGCAGGGCTGAACTTTTCACAGTCCTGGCTCTGGATGTGTTTGGGTAAAGGCCTTGGCTCAGTTTGTTGTGCCCAAATACAAGCAGGCCATGAATCTGAATTTTCCTGAAGTTCAAATGCAGACACATTCAGACCCCTCAGACCCTTGTTTATTTGGCATGTTGTGTCTTTTACATACACACACAGGGACTCATTTAAACCATCCAACTCAAATCCTCCTACAGCCACAAGCACATAAAATTTGAATGCTTTTTCTCAGACGTTTTGGCTGAAATTAAACTTTTTTACAGTAATAAATAACAGAATAATTATTTTTACTTCCTACACAGGAACTCAAATGTTTGATTGATTTTGCTCTTTTTGGCAGAGTTGATAGGTCTGAAATAGTTTTCCCTGGCATCTCAGCAATAATAGTTCACATTAACCCTGAAGACTCCTGATGACCTAAACTCAACTTCAGGATATTTGATTTCCCCTTCTCCCTTCTGCCCACATGGGAATACAACAGGAAACATAACACAGTATAGGAGTGACTAGAGCCTGACTTGCAGAGTCAGAGCTTAAGGTAACTGTGTTTGTCTTTTCATAGACATATGCTTGACTAAGCTTGATAAATCACTTGGCAGTCATTTTTTATGGAATCTGAGGATCTTTGATATTTGTCTAGAATTTCCCTACCCAACAGGAAAAGCAGAGAGCTACAGTGCAGCACTCAAATTAAATAAACTGATTGTACCTCCATTATACCTGAAAATCTAAGGTATTTCTGGTGCTCACAGCTCAGTGCTTCCTGGAAGCTCTGGACCAGTCATGCCTACACTGTACAGAAGATTCTTCAGTATGCAGTAAGCCCTGTGCACCCCAAAGATATTGGTCTTAAGGGCCTGCACCGAGTAGCTATACAGCTTGATGCTTCCTAGAAACCTTAGGCTGAGTGTGTGTGTGTAGCACACAGTGTCTGCACACATACTTCTGTCTGGGAAATGCCATGCTCCGCTCACCATTGGCAAATGCTTGTATTTAACGAGAACTACTGTGCTGACAGATCTTTGGCTGCTTCAATTACATGTGAAGGGTAAAGACATCATTGTTCTCGTAGTGTGACTAGACCCACAGGCTTGCCTTCTCTGGCTTATTCAAAGCCACTCGAGTTTTGGTGGCCTGTGTGGCACACATTTGTCTCATCATTTGTCTGAGCTTTTTCAACTACCACCAAACAAGTATGGTTACCCAGACCTAGCTTAATCTCTCAAGCACTGACCTGCTTTATTGTTCATGCACCCAAAATGATGCAGTAATCCCCTTTATCCTTCTGGGTATATTTATATATGGGAGCAGGAATAGTAGAATTTTATTATTTTGACCTCATTTAAATAATCTCTGAAGAGCTCAGAAATTAGGGGAGCTTCACATGGAAGAGACAGTGAAGTGATGCACAACACTGGAAGCTTTTCCCAGTGAACATTGTGATGATACGAGCTCAGAACAGCAGAAGAAATCAAGGAGCACACTAATATGCTGGGATAATGTGTGGAAGAGGTTCATAGTAATCTCTACATTAGTGATGAAGGACTCTTGGATCTGTTTGACCATTGTTCTGCAGGCAAATTGTTCTAGTTTTTGTAGTCTGGAATAGTTAAGAAGCAAAGGATCTTTGCTGGAGACCTTCCGTCTGTGTATCAATATGTCATGGAAAGACTGTCACAGGTCTACCCATATGGTGGCTGTGAGGGTAAATATGTTATTGGAGATACTCAGAAGTGGAGGGCTGGAGAAACTTACATGATAGAGTTGCTGCTGTGTATGGTTAAAGATTGTCTCTGTGTGTGTGCATAATCTCATTCAAATTACACAGGCAGGATCCAGCATCTGAGAATAATTTTCTCTAAGGATCATGATTGTAAAGTTTAACCAAATAAATATTGAGAGACATTATATAAAACTCCCCTACAGGGCCCTGCAACCTGAAACATAAAATATACATACAGCAGATTCTGCTCACCACAAAACTATACTCGGAATATAAGAGTATCTTTTTATACAGATTGGCTTGCATCCTATTCCAGGGCAGAGATATGACATCCCAATGTACATTCACAGATCACTAGGAAATCATAGGCATCTATGAGCTGTCTTGCCTGCCCTCCCCTTTCCAGCTGAATATTTAGTACTGAGTCCATAAAGCCCCTCACTCCTTCCTCATCATTCTCATCTTCTTAATTCCACCAAGTAATTCATACGGTGCAATTGCCAGCAAAATCATTTTAAAATAGTCAAGCTCATTTGGGGGCTTTTAAAACAGCTGGCTGTAGGACTGACTCAAAGTCTAATCTGTATGTCTCCTGAAAGGACATTTTCTTTCTGCCCCCCACTTTCTTGATGACTACAGGACCCAATAAATAGAGTACTTAGTAATGTACTAGTTGCTTACTGCTGGCCTGCCTTCTCAGAGAGGGAGCCACTATGCTGAGAAAACAGCAATAAAAAGACCTCTATAAATCCAGTCTTACACATTTAGAGCCTTGTAAAACTGACCAAGGCATGAATTCCCACAGGCACTGTGTTCCTCTGCAGTGTGTAGAATAAAGCCCCCACCATCTGAACCCTCATGCTATGCGATGTGTGCTGGTAGACTCCTAATAGCAACCAGAAGTATCTTTGGCCTTTCTTGGTTGGGAAATTAGTGTGAATTTCTATTCTGTACCAACTAGTGAGCAGAGAGGATGGACAACAGCTGCATCTAATTATCCACCACTTACATGATGGTAGTTGCTTGGCACTTGCAAAGGCCAGGCTTTAGACACCAATCACATAGTCTTTAGGCCTGCTGCCTCCATGGTAACTGGTAATCTTTCTATATAACAAACACACAAATGCATATCTGACAAGTTTCTCCCACTTGTATCTCCCATGAAAAGACAAATCTAACTGGATTTCAGAAAAGCAAAATTCCAACTCTTTAAAGAGTTACTCATCAGGATACCCTGGGAAACGGTCCTCAAGGATAAGAAAGCAGAACAGAGCTGGCAGATCTTTAAGGACACTTTCCATAAAGCGCAAGAGCTCTTGATCCCCAGGTGTAAGAAATCTGGTAAGAAAGGGAAGAGACCAGCATGGCTGAATCAAGACCTGCTAGTCAAATTAAAAAGCAAGAAGGAGCTACACAGGCAGTGGAAGCAGGGACAAAGATCTTGGGAAGAGTATAGGGATGCTGCCC